>JAVIAB010000091.1:21665830-21940830 GCA_032433765.1 Megaustenia siamemsis | reverse complement strand
TTGATGTTTGTGTCATCCAAATGGACAATACCATTGCTATTGTGTGAGGAGCATTGATTGTCATCCAAATGGACAATACCATTGCTATTGTGTGGGGAGTATTGATTGTCATCCAAATAGACAATACCGTTGCTACTGTGTGGGGAGCATTGATGTTTGTGTCATCCAAATGGACAATACCATTGCTATTGTGTGGGGAGCATTGATTGTCATCCAAATGGACAATACCATAATATTCCTTCCGCATTTCTTTGATTTCACGTAAATACTTGCTTCTCGTCGCTACTGGCGGTAGCTTCTCACGATTTATCTTTCCTCTGCCAGCAACTTTCCACAAGTGAAACCTATACTCATCATCAGTGGCGTATTCTCTATGATACCGCAGTTATCGCCGGTAGCCTGAACATATTAACGAAATACAAAAGGAAATGATAATGTATTATATTTTTAACAAAAATTATTATATTACACATTTTCGAATATTTTATTACACATTTCGTAGGCCAATATGATTTATTTGCTTTGATTTGCATTTATTAAAGCAAGGTGTTCCTCTGGCCATTATAACGTTTGTCAATGAAACGAAAGTATTCTATACTGAAACCTCTAGGAGCCAGCGGTACATTTTTTCTCTATCTGAATCTAGTTTAACGACCTTGACATAAAAAAATTCCCGCCAAAATACTGTACCGGTTGTTGTCGCTAGATGTATGCGGTTTCATGGGTTATTTTTAGCTCTAGCCAATCAGAGTCATCACAAAGTGAGAGTAAAACTGTCTGATTACCGGAACTTCCTTAACTATTTATAACTACGTTATACGCATCAGCATCTGTAGAAAGAACTTTTTTCTGCTCTCAAGAGGATCTAATCTTATTGTCGCTCAACTCAGACACAAGAACGCTTATCTGGTTTGGCATTACTGTCCATTGAGAAATAGTTCCCTCAGAAACTTAGAAACCAACTCAACAGTACTTTCAATGACAAAGTCATCAAGACATTTTCGTCCCAAACAAGACGGATAGAGTTTACATATAAATAAGTAAGTAATTTAAAATGTAGTGAAGTCATTAGAAAATATTACTTTATGTTAGCCTACTGAATATAATGTATGTTTTTATTTATTATGTCAGCGGTAGCCCAGACCCCAAAACCAGTATACGCCACTGCTCCTCATGGTTATCCATAATATCGATTTTGAAACTTCAATGCCGTTGTTCGTTCCCGGCCAAATTGTTAAATGGTCACTGCTTCATTCAAAGAAAACAATCGACAAACTTCTCTTTGTATATGTTCTTTATGAAAACTCTCTAATACTTCCTTCCTTCATTGTTGTCTTGTATTTGTTGAACATGAACATCTACATTCTGGGATCAAGCAATTGCTTATCTGTCAAAAGAAAATCTAAACCACTAAATATTACAGAAACTGTGAGGTTATGATGTCATTTTCATGGCATTTCTTGCATTTTGATGAATTTTTAAAAAAATTACTTAAATACATTCCGTGAAATAATATCACGTTATTGGCAAGCATTTGAAATATTGATGCATGATTGCTTTTCTGCTTAATTATATTATGTGAGATAACATCAAAACTAATGACAAGCAATTTATAAATCAGATCATTTTAAGATAGAGAAGAAAGTTGTGTGTAAAAATATTGAAATGCATTCATTTTAAATTGTTTATACAAATATTGATACTATAATTATACAATATCGGATATTTTGAATAATTTATTATGGGCATTATTGACCTATGAGTCTAGTGACTAATTTTTAGCTTGTTTGCTTTAAACAGAATAGACTTAGCAGATTAATTAGCAGGATTACCTTTTCTTTTAAGACAGCTTCAAAGGTATCCAGTCACTTTCTGATGGTTTCCAAAGGAAATATTTTATTTTGTTTTGTATCATTTTTGTCATTATCTACATTGTAAAACTTGGATGGTTTAGAAGAGGGCACTTTGAGAGAATTATCATTATGTGATGTGAAGCTATTCATGATTCATTCCTTTTAAAGTTATCTGTGTGTAAACATTCTTTACAATTTATGATCCTCATTTTCCATTTATCCAAGATCTTCTTGAATGTCTTGCTTCACTAAGGTGTAACGATCATTGTTCATGTACAATTATGGTTTTTTTCATCTGCAGTGTTAAGGAAATTTGACACATTCAGCAGGCAATTAGCATTTGTGTTCGACACAATAAACCTAGGGAACTTCCGGTATATGGTGGATAGGCGGCGGCAACAATTGAAGGCTATGCATGAAAAGTGTTCCTTGTTGCAGTTTCCTCATATTCCAAGTCCGGCTTGTTGCAGGAGCTACTGAGTTAAGTGCTCTGTGCACACAGTGAGCTGTGTGTTTTATCCGTTTTGATCATGCTTCGATATTCCAATTGTTTACGATGAATGATGATATCGTATGACAGGGAACAGTTGGCTGTGTTCACGTTCTGCACGGTTTCGCCTTATGTCTTTTGGCGTGTGCTGAGACTGCTACGATTGGGACTACAGTTACCTTTCTTTGTTTGGGAGAAGAGATTTGGATGAATCCACTGGCACGGGCGGTTGAGAAATTATGGATTTTAATTCGTTTGCAGTGATACCGGGGCCTTCCATAAACAAACAAACAAACAAACAAACAAACAATAAAGTGACTGTTTACTTAACGAAGTTCTATTTTCAAGGTTTGATATAGAACCATAACGAATGCCCCGTTTAATCTCGCTGCAGAAAAAAATGGATCAATCTTTGCGATGGTTTGTTGAATGTCAAATTTCATCTCATTTTAATTACTCCTCAGCAAGACCGATTTGCAAAACGCCTATGACATTATTTGTCAAAGGCACGAAGTGTGCACTATTTGTTCAAGATAAGTGCTTCAGTCATGGCATCCGTTTGGGCACAAGTTTGCACTATTTGTTCAAGATAAGTGCTTCAGTCATGGCATCCGTTTGGGCACAAGTGTGCACTATTTGTTCAAGATAAGTGCTTCAGTCATGGCATCCGTTTGGGCACAAGTTTGCACTATTTGTTCAAGATAAGTGCTTCAGTCATGGCATCCGTTTGGGCACAAGTGTGCACTATTTGTTCAAGATAAGTGCTTCAGTCATGGCATCCGTTTGGGCACAAGTTTGCACTATTTGTTCAAGATAAGTGCTTCAGTCATGGCATCCGTTTGGGCACAAGTTTGCACTATTTGTTCAATATAAGTGCTTCAGTCATGGCATCCGTTTGGGCACAAGTGTGCACTATTTGTTCAAGATAAGTGCTTCAGTCATGGCATCAGTTTGGGCACAAGTGTGCACTATTTGTTCAAGATAAGTGCTTCAGTCATGGCATCCGTTTGGGCACAAGTTTGCACTATTTGTTCAAGATAAGTGCTTCAGTCATGGCATCCGTTTGGGCACAAGTGTGCACTATTTGTTCAAGATAAGTGCTTCAGTCATGGCATCCGTTTGGGCACAAGTGTGCACTATTTGTTCAAGATAAGTGCTTCAGTCATGGCATCCGTTTGGGCACAAGTTTGCACTATTTGTTCAAGATAAGTGCTTCAGTCATGGCATCCGTTTGGGCACAAGTGTGCACTATTTGTTCAAGATAAGTGCTTCAGTCATGGCATCCGTTTGGGCACAAGTTTGCACTATTTGTTCAAGATAAGTGCTTCAGTCATGGCATCCGTTTGGGCACAAGTTTATTGGAAAGCATTTTGCAGAATATTATACAAATTTACAATAGTAAATGTTAAAAAAAACCCATTAACTTTTAACAAATTGTAAGAAATGTAGTTTATATGTTGTTGTTCTGGCCTACATAAAATAGAGGATAAATATTACAAAAAAAAAAAATATATATATATATATAGAAAAAAATGGCACGGTTAAAGCTTCCATTAACAAGTGGACACCAGAAATCAGAATGACGTTTAGATTCACGGTAGCTTCGCATTTGGATGCATGAATGTGCCTTGACCCTACATAAAATACCCGTCATTGTGTTGTGGATGAATAGTAATAAAATTTACAGTAACTTTACAAACGTGTCATGTCAAGTTCCATAGGTGTCTCTTTACTCATGTAGTTATGAGACCCACAAAAGTGGCTTTACTGAATCTTTTAACATTTGTGAATACATATATTTAGTTTTATTTCAATAGTTGACTTGCAAGAATACTTTTATATTTTGACAATATCGAAAGAGTTCACTGCTAGAGATTTAAAAAAAAAAAAACCAGAAATGATTGTCACAATCATTTTATAGATAGGATTGTAAGGGAGAGCTAAAGCTGTAAACATTCTATTATTTCTATTCCCTAGGAAATTTATGTGTGTTTTTGTATATACTACAAATAAGATAAAATAAAAACTATCCGTTTGTTTTCAATGAATTATTATTTTAAAATTCATTATAACGACCTTCATGACAATAAACAGTTTACACACACATTTTCAACAATTGAAATGAAACAGTTACAATTAAGGAGAAATGGAAACACAAGAAAAAAAAAAACGGGAAAAAAATGTTACGATTAAAGCTTTACCTAATTGATGGACGACACAAATTTGAACGACGGTTCGGCTCAATGGGCCTTTAGCATAGGGTTGCCATCCGTCCCGCTTTTTCCGGATTGTCCCACTTTTTCATCAAAAATTAATTGTCCCGCCTAAGGGTCTGGGGGACAGCAATTTGTCCCGCTTTTTAATCCAGCCAAATTTTTCACCTACAAATTTTAATATTTTCTTAAATTATTTATTATTGGTTTGAGTTTTGTTACAAAATGAAGCTTCTTAGTCCGAAACGTCTATTTGTAGAGTCCTGCGCTATCGCTGTTTAATAATAAAGTTTGTAGATACAACTCATAAATACTCATTTGAGAATATCCAGCACAAAATTGTTAGTGCGGAAGGCGGTATTATTTAAAAATTTACAAAAGATGACGTCTTCGGCTTCGTCTTACTCTTAGACGACTCTTAGCCGAGGCGCTGAGCCTTACTCTACCCATCTCACCGCTCACCGCTCACGTGATCTGTGCCTACGTGACAATCTGCATGCTTTTGTCCTTGTCGTATTTCTGTAGGCGCTAATAATTCATTCAACAACATCGGGCCATCCTCACCAGCAGCAAGAAGAAATTTTGGCTTCATTCTTTCTTTATGTGTTGGAGGCTGGAGGTTGCTTCCAGGAATCCAGTCTGTTGTTACCGGTGGTTGTGAAATATTAAATTTGTTCATTTTTAATTGAGCATTCTAATTTTGTGAATTCTTTTTTTGGCTATTATGCTTTACATGATGTGTCCCGCTTTCGCGTCTAAAAAAGTTCCATTTGTCCCGCTTTCTGCTTCGAAGGTTCTGGCAACCCTACTTTAGCAGGAAGTTGTTCCTAATGTTTTCTGTTCATAATTTTTCACACCATTTTTTGGTATTTTTATTTATCCTTCACATTCAGCTTTACTGCAGCTCCGCAATTTTATGCATTTCTTTGCCTTGACCCCTTATTATTATTATATAATGAAGTTATATAGTTTTAAAAAGGGGCACGCTTTTTGAAACGGACTATAATCAAGAAACACTGCTGGATAGTCTATGGATGTTCTACTAATATATATATGGCCCTTTTCGTCTTGTCAGACGGTCTAGTGGAGGCTATTGCGTATTTTTTTGAGGTATTGTTTTTGCCGAACAGCTTCTCTCGTGGCTAATTCTACCAATGTTTGACAAACACACGCGGTCACATAATGAACAGGTCAGGCTCGCTGGTCCACAGGGTTTACCATCCTTTTTCATGAGTCTCTTCTCTTCTACTAATCTTGCACTAATAAATCAATGAAACATTTGTATTACTGAGTTAGTGGTTATTACAGCGCTTGTATACAAGACAAAGACAATAAAATAGTGGTTATGTTTTTCTTAAAAGTACATTAGAGGAGCATTATCTCCCTTACACTAGGTGCTTGACCTACTTTTGTCAGTGGTCTGAACACATTACTACTACGTAGAGAGAGAAGTAAAGAAAGGTAAGAAAGTCATCATTGAACATTAGTTTTGAGATATTTATGCTTCTCTCTGAAAGTGTCGCCATTGTTGAATAGACACACTTATGAAACTTGTTGCAGACAGTTACAAAAATGTTTATAGAAGAACTGACTTAGGTTACTAACTTCTAAGAAGTTTTTTAAATAAAGTAGTCTTTATTAGTAGTATCCGATCATTTCGGAATCATTTCCGGGGTTGCCATTTTTCTTCGAATGTCGATCAAACCGATGGTTTAAATTCTAGAAAAAAGCACGTTAAAAAAAATCTGTAGTGTTCTACTGCAAACATATAAAGGTTTACGTATTTGGTCAAGTTCTAGTTTAGTCATATATATAAATTAAGTATTAAAGTTAAAGCGAAACGAGTGATCTCCCTAGCCGGGGGCCTAGCCCATCATCATAATCATAGTCGTGAGTGATGATGACACTACTGGACCGTACTACGACAGTTTGAGTTGGCTTGGCGTCGGAACAAACCCCACACAACTATTACTATTATTACAGTAGTTCTCACAGTTAACAGTTCTGAATTCTGATCACAATTACAGAACATTATTTTAGGGGGGAATGATTTAGTTTAGCAGTGATCTCTTCAATAATCAATATGTGCCATTTTGGCTTTGGCACGCAAGGTTTCTGTTTTTTTTTGTGGTTCTGCATGTGCCACAGTGCCGTCTTCGGCTGGCACGGACAATAGATGGCTAAGATAGATAGATGTAGTTTGGGAGAGTCGGGTTTAGGGTTATTTATGGTTAGGTATCTTAATTACAGTCAGTAGTCAGAACTACAACTACATTGGCTGTACTATAACCAGTGATGGAAAATGTAAAACCAAAATAAACAAAATAATAGGAATGGCAAAAAGTAATTTTAATGAAAATAAATATACTAACATCAAAACAAATAACACCAGGGCTAAAACTAAGAAAAGCAAAATGTCATATATTCTCAACATTCCTATATGGTGCAGAAACATGGACATTAGACAAGAAAACAGAACAGAGAATTGAAGCCTTTGAAATGTGGATCTGTAGGAAAATGGGGAGAATTGAGAATTTGGTGGAAGGAAAAAAAGACAACCAAAGAAGTTCTAAAAATCAGCTGAAAATGAAAAGAAGAACTACTTAACACAATGTGAAAAAAAGAAAGTTTTTGGATATGTAAAGAGTCAATACCATTCTAAAAGTCATCTTGGAAGGGAGGGTACAAAGTAGACAAGACAGAGGCAGACCAAGACTAAAAATGAACTGATAACATCAAAAGGTGGACAGGTGAACCTTTGACAATGTGCACCATCAAGACAAGTGACAATAAAATGGCACTCCATGGTAGCTAAACTTTGATGGGGAGAAGACACCCAATGAATGAATGAAAATAAATGACTATGGCTGTGTTCTAGATTTGTGCTTACCGCACACAACCTGTGCGTGTCAAATACTTTTTTCAAAACCAAGCCTCAGCATAAAGTATCTTGGAGACACCCACAATCGAGACACTGGTATCAGCTCAACTTGATCAAATATTTGTCAGACTTTCTTTCCTCAAATCTGTAATCCTCACATGAACTTGCCACATTGCAGACTGTGGCTCGGATCATTCACTAGTCTCCTGCAAAGTCAAGCTGCTACCCAGGAGGTTTCACTATGCCAAACATGTCAAGAAGAAACCACACAAAGACACCAGCAAGCTAAAACATTCTGGATTGGTTGAGTAGTTGACACATGACCCTCAAGGAGCTCTACAAAAAAAAAGCAACATAACTAAATACTAATAATGAGACATTTCGGCCAACATGCTGCCTTCAGAAAACACAAACAGACAAGGGAATAAAGATAAACTCTACTACATCTAGAATGAACGGGACAAGTAAATCAAGGAAAGATAAAAAGTGGGATATGAAATGATAAAATAAAAGGGAGATGCACTACATATTATAGTATATAGTAGTAGTAGCCTATGTCAGTCATAGTTTACTATGGATTTTTCAGCGCCCCTAGAAATGTTATTTTTTTTTTTCTTTCCTTTCGCAGTGTATTCTCTTTTTCTATGAATCTGCCTGCTTCTTGTTTTAGTTGGAGCTTTAGAGTGTGTTTCCAGAGATTGTGGTCTGCAGCTATTTCTTCTCAGGCTGCAGGGTTTATGTTCAGAGTCTTCATGTCGCGTTTACACAACGTCTACAAATCAAAGTTTTGGGCGCTCCCTAGTCCTTTTGCCATCTGCCAGTTATCCATAGAGTATATCTTTTGGTATGCAGCCATCTTTCATACGGTGTATGTGGCCAAACCAGGATAACCAACGTTGTTTGAGCAGAGTGTAGATGTTCGAGAGGCTTGTGTGAGTTATGACCTCCAAGTTTGTCACTTTATCTTTCCAGGTGATACCAATAATATGGCACAGACATCGCATATAGAATGCATTTAGCCTTCTCTACTGCTTTGCATAGGTTGTTGAAGATTCACTGCCATACAGGAGGATACTAATTATGCAGGCATTGTAAACTGCGACCTTTGTTTTAATTATCAGTTTGCTGTTTTGCCAGACAAGCCTAGAACGACAGGCAAAGGTGGTAGCAGCTTTACCAATGTGGGTGTTAATTTTTCTATCTAAAGATAGTTTGTAGTTGATGATGGACCCCAGGTAGTTATATACTAATGCACAACATCAAGTTTATAGTTGACGAAAGAGATTGCAGGTGCTGCTTCAACATCCTGACCGAGTATGTTAGTTTTCTGCAAATTTATTGTCAGACCGAAATCTCTGTAGGCATGCAAAAAAGCGATGTACCATGCTCTGGAGTTCTTCCTGACTTTGCTTTACAAGTGCAGCGTCGTCAGCAAATAACAGGTCTCTAATAGAGATATGTCTGATTTTGGACCTTGCTTTTAGTCTTGTGAGATTGAACACCCAACCATCCCCTACTTATTAAGAGAATAAAAATTGATCATATAGAAAAATTGGTAAACTAAAAAATATTTTAAAATTAATATGAGACTTACCTGAGACTGAATCCAGAAGCTCACACTGAGTGGATAACTGTTAGTCAAGTGTGAATGTGATGAGATATAAGAGGGGGAGGGTAGGAAAAAACCTCAACCCCTCTACCCATCCCCACTCTGGTAGTTACAATCACTGCAATTGTTTGCCTATTCCCTTCTTACATTTTGCTAGCAGAATAATTTGCTGTGTCACTTGGGATAGTTAAAATTGTGATTAGAAAGAAACTAAATTATAAGGTGTGTCCCACAGATGCTGACTGGTCACCATAAGGAAGATTGCATGTGGTGGAGTTTGAACCACCTGATAATTTAATGAAGTTGAGGGTGATGCAAAATAAAACCACAAATAAGTGAGGAACAGTGTGGATTTGTGGAAGGAAAGGGCACCAATAATGCAATATACATCTTAAGAACATTGATAGAAAGATCTATAGAGGAACAGGACACTATCGACTCCATAGTCACATGTATACAAAATTCAAGATCAGTACCTCAACTACTTGTACACGTGGACATGCGCCCCAGACTGCTGAACATATACGTCAAGACTGCACTGAATATAGTAGACTGAGGAAAATCCATTGGCCCATAGATACAACACTACAGACAAAACTATATGGGCCACTGCAAGAATTACAAAAGACAGTAAAATTTATACAAGAAACGACATTGCAGATATAGACAGTTCTTCGGGTGAACGAAAGATAGATAGATAGATCTATAGAGGTAAAGAAAGATCTATATATGTGCTTTATAAAGCATTTGACTAAGTAAAGCATGTGGAAATAATAAATATGCTGGAGAAATGAAACATTGATGGCAAGGATCTGCGAATCATAAAAAAACATGTACTGGCAACAAACAACAGTCTTACTAGCAGAGACAGAGAATGAACAACAAGAAATGGTGGACATAATAGTAAAAGCAAAGCAACAAAAAAGGTTCTCAGTCTGAATAGTAAGAAAACAGAAGTAATAGTCATATAAAAGAAACAATCATCACCATCATGCAGCATAAAAATAAATAGGACAAATCTAAAACAAGTGCAACGTGTCAAATATTTGGGCACAATAATAACGTCAGATGGAAAATGCACCACAGAAATAAAAAGCAGAATAGCTCAGACCAAAATAGCATTTCAGAAAATGAAAAATATCTTATGCAACAAATCTATGTCAATAGAAGTGAGAGAAAGAGAGTTCATCGGTGCTATATAGTACCAATTCTTACCTATGGAAGCGAATCATGGATAGTAGACAAACAAATGAAAAGACGATTAGAGGCCACAGAGATGGGATTTCTCAGAAGAATGTTGAAAGTTCTCTGGACAGCTAAAAAGACCAATGAGGAAGTTCTTAAAGAAACCAACACAAAAAGGGAGTTCCTAAAAAACAGAAACAATCATTTTTGGGGCACATCATGAGAAGAAAAAAGTTGGAATACTTGGTTACAACAGGCAAAATAAAAGGAAAGAGAGATCCCAGATGACAAAGAGAGAAAATACTGGGTAGCTTGGTGTAATGGCATGGAAAACAGTCAACAACAGAATTGATACGATGCACTGTAGATAGAAGATTGTGGAAGAACATGATCACCTACGCCAACCGGTATGACACATGATGATGATGATGAGAGTGATGCATTTCTGCTGCGAGTAAAGTAGTAAAGAGCCCCCATCACGCAAAGTGGCGTATAGGGAATATGGTGTTAGTGACCATAATTTTTACAGACCTTCGGCACATAATTTTTGGGGTAATGTGGTTGGTATTATGCCTGTGCCACTTTACTTTACCAGAAAAAATTCGGTACCCATTAAGGCTGGGTGAACCTGGAAGCCGTCAATCAGGATCGAATCCGGCCTCTTGTCCATTGCAGTCCAGTTCACTAACAACTGAGCTATCGCAGCTCCCCATTTCTGTTTTGCATAGTTTTTTTAACATGAAGGGTTTCTATTGGCAGACTTTAAAGAGTGATGTGAACATCACATCTGCTACAAAGACGCACTTGACAAACTGCATACAGCCATCAAGAATAAGAGACCTGACATGCTTTTGCTTGGTGTAATTCTGCACAACAATGTCCACATGTAGCAAACATTGAGAAGTAAGCATTAGCAAGAAAATGGTGGAAAGTTCTGCAACACCCAACCTACAGCCTAGACCATGTGACTTTCAATTTTTTTGATCTTTAAAAAATCTCTAGCGGGTCAACAATTGAACTGTAAGTAATGCAGACATCATGACCTCGATGACAAAATAAGCAACCAATGCCTTTTTTCTCAGACTGCATCCGCTGTTTACTCATTGAGTTATTGAGTTATTTGCGGGTCATCATCATTGCGCTCCGAACATGTCCATAGGTGCTCAGATCCCTTCCTCAGCAATTCCCGCAGTGTCCAGCGACTGATGACCCCATTTCTATATTGGTTGATAAGTCTTCTTATATGGCCACTAAGTATCTCATTTCTGGCTGTGCCCATCTTAACTCCCATTTCCATCATCCGAAGAAGTGACGTGGATCTGTGTTTGTCGAAGTCCTGTGCTCTTCCCACATCTCGGAGGGCATTGATGATGTCTGCCAGATCCATAGGTTGTCCATCCTCAATGACAGCGCAGCTGGCCAACCTGTCCGCTCTTTCATTTCCCCACACTCCCGCATGTCCAGGGACATAGACAAAGATGACCTTACATATTTTGGACTTCTGCAATGACTCTACCCATTGCATGCGTACAGAGCCTGCCTCCACTTTTTTTATTACGCTCATCGAATCACTCAGGAGACATGCGTGGGTGTAGTCTTGTGACTCTAACCATTTGAATGCCTTGGTCACTGCCATCATCTCCATTGTCATGCTACTCGTGGTCATGACGTATGCACCACTTTCTTTTTTGATTATTCTGCTTGCCGAGCACGCTGTAAATGCCCATGCACTTCTTTGGTGTCGTCTTACAGATCCGTCTGTATAGATGACTGCATCTTTCTCATCGGTGTTATCGCAGATGAGACTGTTGACCAACCCTGGAACAGAAGAGTTCGTAGCCTCTGCTCAATGTTGGCAGCTGCCATGACCCTCAAGGCGGCTAATCCTTTGCGGGATTTTGTTATCACATGGTTGACGTGGTCCCAAAAACACAGGCTGCGATCAAACTTAACTCCGAGGTATGTCATCAACTTGTCCCTGGTCACCTCATCAGCCCCCATTCATACTACCAGTGTGGTCATATTAACGATATGATTGTTAAGGGAGAACCATGAAACTAAAGCTTTATTGAGATTAACTAAGGCACCTGTAACCCCACACCAGGAAGAAATGCGACCTATTTCGTTTTGCATTGTGGAGGCGATTCCCTGTCGATATACCAGAATATCATCAGCAAAAGTCATAGTTCTTCCTCTCCCATCCAGTTGTTGTTCAGTGATCGTTATTGTGTACACGTTAAATAGAACTGGTGACAATGGTGAGCCTTGTGGCAGCCCAGGACAAATGGATGTTGGCTCGGAAGACCAGCTTCCACATTTGTGTATCACCTTCCTCTGAAACAGTGCCACAGCGATCCATCTAATGAGGTAAGGGTGCACCTCAAGTTTGGTATTCAAATGGTTCCCATGTTGTATGCATCCTCCAAATCTATAGCAGCAGCACGTATCCTCTCGTCTGTGGAAGCCCTCGAAGACGTCATAGGCAAAGAGTGCCACATTGAGCCATGTCTCTTTGTTATATCTATAACCTCCGAGTGTGGGTGGGAATGCACATTTCTGTTCAAGGTGACAGGTGAGGACACAGGTAACTATTTTCTCCAGGAGCTTGCCTGCAGTGTTCTGCATTGTGATGATTCTGTAGGCACTGATCTGAAAATGGTCCTTGTTTGGCTTCGGTAATTCGGCTGTTTACTCAATTAGTGGCATGCATTTCTAAATGCCTGTGGCAACTTTTTCTAGAGAACCCAGGTGAGTACTTCATAACAATTGCTTTTTTAAAATTCTGCCACACCTGTTGATTTACCTTATATATGTTTTGGTTTCAATTGAACACCCCTTGCAGTAGTAAAATTCATGTATTTAGTCTTTGATTTTGATATCTGTGGCTCTGTCAGAGAATCCTTAAAAAAATACAATCTTAAGCATTTAATTAAAATTGTTTAACATAGCATAACATTTTTTCTCTGACTGAACCTTTTATTTTCAGAATTAATTAAAAATGATGTAAGATTTTTGTTGCAAAGAGAATTTACAAGATGTATATTGTTTTGTTTTTTTCATTTGTACTTCACACAATTGTTGAATAAATTAAATTTGGTCAGTGGAAGGACTGAGCGAATGTTTCCCAATAGAAACTGGGGTTAAACAAGGATGTATTTTATCACCCTTGTTATTTTGAGTTGTTATGGACTTCATAATGAAGAAATGCTGCACTGGTGATAAAGGTATCGAATGGATTCAAGGAGACCATTTGGAGGACCTCGACTTTGCTGATGACATAGTTCTCATCAGCAGTCAGATAAAAATTATGCAGGAAAACACAAATGAGCTATCATCAATAGCCAGCAAAATTGGGCTTGAGATCAATCATGAAAATACTAAAGTCATGAAAAGCTTAATTCCAACAGACAACAAAATATACATGGAAAACAAACCAGTGGAAGAGATCAATCACTTCATCTATCTTGGAAGTCACATTGATCGAGAAGGGGATACAAGCAAAGAAATTAGAATCAGAATAGCTAAAGCAGCAATGTCTTTCAGAAGCCTTGAAAAGTTGTGGAAATCAAAACTCTTCAGCACAGACACAAAACTTAGACTATTCAAATCAAATGTACTATCAACCCTTACTTATGCATGTGAAAGCTGGAAAACAGCAAGAGATATAGAAACAAAGTTGAACGCATTCGAAAATAAATGTCTAAGGAAAATACTTGGTATAATGTGGAACGAATTCAAAACAAACGAGAAAATTAGAGAAATTGCCAATCAACCACAAATATCTTCAGTAATCAAGAAAAGACGATGGTCATATGCTGGACATGGGATGAGAAGAGATAATAACCGAATAGCAAAGCAAGCCCTCATGTGGGAAACAACAGGTAAGAGAAAAAGAGGAAGACCCAGAGAGACACTGAGAACATTGCTGAGAGAGGCAAAAGCAGCAGGAATCGGCTCCCACTATGTGATAGAGCTGCTTGCACAGAACAGAGACAGATGGCGAGATTTGATAAAATATCTTTAAAGAATTGAAAATTGCTAGAACAAAAATTCAGATAAGAGACAGAGTATCTTGGTCTATGCCCTATGGGCCGGCTACGGCTCGAAAGGTCAATAGACAGATAGATATTGATTTGGTCCAAATAAACCAGATGTTATCTGTATTTTTTTTTGTTTATAAATCTAGATTTCTTTTTTTCTATAGATATGATGTAATGGGGTCCATGTTCTTTTGCTTGTCAGTTTTGCTGCTTTGGGACTTGATCAAAGGACAAAGTAAGGTTTTAAAATAAGTTATTAATGGATCAGATAATTTTAGTTTAGAAAATATACTTTTTTAGAAGCTCTGATTTGACTTTGTAGAAGGGGGGATAAACCCATGAAGAAATCAATATTCAATTTTCGTTTTAAAAAATTCCCTCCATGTGTGGTGGGATTTGAACTCTATACCTTTCTGTCCAGAGGTTGGAGTCTTACCTCTAGATCATCCAATTCCACCCCTATAGAAAATCATCTAAAGATCAATAAAAGGGTTTTTGACAGTGCAAACAGTAACAAACAATTTGCCTTGATAGAAGAATATGGAATACAAGAACAGGTCTGAATGTATTATACCAAAGTGTGATGAGGTCATATGGATTAATGAATGCTTTCAAGCTAACAGCAATGAGACAGGATCTAGTGTCATTACCATTGCTCAACATATATAGACAGAGCAACCCAGAAGCAAACTATGAAGGTAATAAAGACATTTCAGAATGTGAATAAAACTTAGTAGAAGAAACAAACTCACACCACAACACTTGCATTGATCAACCTTTTGCAGCTGATCAAAATTTAATGTATGACAATGAAGTTAAATGTACAATAAATAACATATCGCAAAGACCTTATTTCACTTGTAAAAGATTCAACAACAAAAATGTACTAAAATCAAGACAGAAACAATATCACCTGATCATCTTAATATCCATGTTAATTATCTAAGCTTAAATACTAGCAAAGCTTAAATAGGTTTCAGAATTCATGTAACTTGCAAGCATTTTTTCAGAAAATGGAAGATTTGATCAAAGGTGTTAGACAGCTATTGCATGCCAACTGTTGCTGTCGGTGAAACACAAAAACATAAAAAAAAAGCAACAATCTTATAAATGAGTGAAAGTTATATATTGCTATCTTTCAGGTATCAATGCGAAATAAGGTTCTTTTAAAAGATGCAAGAGAAGTAGGGTATCAAATTAATATTGGATGCCTGGAAAGGGCCACAAAACACATAAGATGTCTGAGCTGAAAGCGTTCATTTGCTCATTAATTTTCAAATGGGGTTCCAGAAAAATGGAGGATGTACTAATGCACTATTCATCATAAAACAGCTAGCAGAAAAGATGATAGAACATAATCAAAATTTGTACATATCTTTCATAAAAAGCTTTTTGATATAGAGTAAACAGAGAACGGTTAAACAAGGATGTATTTTATCGCCCTTGTTATTTGGAATTGTTATGGACTTCATAATGAAGAAATGCTGCACTGGTAATAAAGGCATCGAATGGATACAAGGAGACCATTTGGAGGACCTCGACTTTGCTGATGACATAGTTCTCATCAGCAGTCAGATAAAAACGATGCAGGAAAACACAAATGAACTATCATCAATAGCCAGCAAAATTGGGCTTGAGATCAATCATGAAAAGACTAAAGTCATGACTAGTTTAATTCCAACAGGTGACAAAATATACATGGAAAACAAACCAGTAGAAGAGATCGATCACTTTATCTATCTTGGAAGTCACATTGATCGAGAAGGGGATACGAGCAAAGAAATTAAAATCAGAATAGCTAAAGCAGCAATGTCTTTCAGAAGCCTTGAAAAGTTGTGGAAATCAAAACTTATCAGCACAAACACAAAACTTAGGCTATTCAAATCAAATGTACTATCAACCCTTACGTATGCGTGTGAAAGCTGGAAAACAACAAGAGATATAGAAACAAAGTTGAACGCATTCGAAAATAAATGTCTAAGGAAAATACTTGGTATAGCATGGAACGAATTCAAAACAAATGAGGAAATTAGAGAAATCGCCAATCAACCACTAATATCTTCAGTAATAAAGAAAAGACGATGGTCATACGTTGGACATGTGATGAGAAGAGATAATAACCGAATAGCAAAGCAAGCCCTCATATGGGAAACAACAGGTAAAAGAAAAAGAGGAAGACCCAGGGAGACACTGAGAAGAACATTGATGAGAGAGGCAAGAGCAACAGGAGTCGGCTCCCTCAATGAGATAGAACTGCTTGCACAGAACAGAGACAGATGGCGAGATTTGATAAAATATCTTTAAAAGAAAACTGCTAGAACAAAAATCCATATAGGAGAAGGTGTATCTTGGTCTACGCCCTATGGGCCGGTTACGGCTCGAAAGGTCAATAGATAGAAACAGAGAACAAATATGGAAGATAATAACGTATGAAGTAAGCCAACATCTAACCAATCTATATAAAAACCAATTTACATCAACAGCAGTTGCATAGCTTGAACAGCAGCAGGCTACACAGATAACTTCAAAGATAGTGTAGGGGTGTTTATTATCTCCCTCCTTGTTTATTACTTACATAGACTGCAAATGTAATTTATCCAACTCATTGGAGACAGGAAATTCACCAGCTTCTATTTGCAGATGATCAGGCACTAATACATGGAAAAATAGACCTACAAAAACACTTGAATAGGTTTAACTGCACAGGTACCCAATACAACATAAAAATCAACCACAGCAATCAGTTAGTAATCTTGAAAATTGCAAACATAATATAAAAAAAAAATAAATAAATAAAATAACAAAAGACAGTAGACAGTTAAATAGCTAAGAAGTCTAATGGCAAACAATTCACTAGCCAGAGAAATAGACTCAAGATGCAACAAAAGTTTGTCAAATCATTAGACAACTATCATGATTGCTGTCCAACAAGAAAATAACTCCAGAGGCAAAATGGGCACTGTACAACACAATCTTCATCCCTATGTTGTGCTACCAATTGCCTGACTTGCCCTCTATACTCAAGAATAATAAGAAAAATAACAGCTGAGAATAAATGTGTTAAATGAGTGGCGATACTAAAAAAAAAGGAAGAAAAAAAGTGGTATGGTGACAGCTTTACGTGGTAATGGACGAAATAAAAGTCGACGTTTCGGCCAAGTAGGCCTTCATCTGGACGAACAACAAACACAAAAATTATATATAACGATATATTAACAAATCTAACTACATGGCGATAATATGCTAGATACTAAAGAGAGGAAAAATAAAAAATCAAAAATGGTCACTTCCCTGTGTTCCTGAGCTGGGTCAGTCTCGAAATGGACTGAATTGATACGACAGGGCCGATTATAAATCTCTCTAGCCAGGAAATCAGGTGAGAAGACGGAAAGGAAGGGTTCTAAAAATATGGGGAGGTGGGTACTGGATATGTGTAAACTATGAACGTCTAACTCTGTGTATGCAACCCGAACCGATGTGTAAACATAAGTATGTGTATGTAACAATGCATGCGTACAAGCATAAATCGGAACATATATTGCCGCAAGGCCCACAAAAGAAAAACCCAAAGGAGCCCAAATTTGCCAATACATGTGCAGACAAATATATCCAAATATACAGGTTAAGTAGCACATGGAGGTATGAAATATGTAGTGGGTGTCCTATGAGTATGAGAGTGATATGTTCATACCTTGGGGGGACAGCGAACCCAACTGAGCAATAAGGTGATTCTCAAGGGCGAACCTGCTGCGATTGCTGGAGTGACATGAGACAATGCCAGTAAATTGCATGTCGAGTTTACCACTATGTCCAGGGGAGTTGAAATGGGCAGACACCGGGCTGCCAGTCTTTTGCTCAACATCACAAAGATGCTCACAAAATCTTTCACTCAAGCGTCGTCCACTTTCACCCACATACGTCATCTGGCAGTGCTTGCATATTATGGTGTAGATGATATTACGCGACACACAAGTGAACCCCTCCTTGATGTCAAATCGCTTATTAGGGAACAAGACCGAATCGGTGCAAAGCACGTAGTCACAAGTTCTGCAAACCCGACGTCCACAAGGAACAGTACCAAGGTGTTTGTGGTTTGAGCGGGGGAGGCGGCTAGTGACAAGAATGTCTCTCAGACTCCTGTCACGTTTGAAGGCGACCAATGGAGGATCACTGAAAAGTAGGCGGGTAGTAGGATCTGAGTGGAGAATGGAGCGGTACCGGTTAAGGATCCTCACCGCAGCCAAGTTGTGAGGGTGGTAGGTGAGGGTAAATATGGTCCTATCAGACGAACGGCGGGTGGATGGGGTGAGTGCCACCAAACGGGGAATATCTAGAGCTCTCTTAAAAGCAGATTGGAGAACCGAATCAGGATAGAGACGACGCCTAAAGAAATTTAACATCAGGTGGGCCTGTTGGAGAAAATCGTGATCATCCTGGCAGATACGACGAAGTCGTAATAATTGAGAATATGGAATGGAATCTCTGCAGTGAGATGGATGAGACGAGGTGTAGAGAAGATAACAGTGGGCGTCCGTGGGTTTATAGAAGACGGAGGTGTGGAGGCTGGAGGTACCAAGGGAGATGACCAGATCAAGAAAAGTGACAGACGAGGTAGAGATATAAGATGTAATCTTGATGGATTTGTGAAAGTTACCAATGTAGTCGATGAACCTGGAGATGTCATCTTCCGGCAAATCAGTCAGTCCAAAGACATCATCGATGTACCGGAGGTATTTAATGGGCAGGGGGCCACGATATGAATTCAGTATTTGATGTTCAAGGTAACCCATGAACAGGCAAGCATAACTAGGACCCATCTTGGTTCCCATTGCTACACCACTGACCTGGTCACAGAATTGGCCATTGAATTCGAAAGTATTAAGGTTGAGAACAAGTTCAGTGAGACGGAGGAGAGTAGAAGTATCCACGGATGGATGTTTTCTTTGGTCACGAAAGAATTGAAGAGCTATAAGGCCATCAGCATAAGGGATAGAGGTATACAGAGAGCATACGTCCAGGACGAAAAGTCAGTACGAGCGTTCAGGGGTAAGGGAAAGAGAAGAGAAGATAGTGAGAGCATGATTAGTGTCCTTGACGTAGGTGGGAAGGGATGTCACTATGGGTTGGAAAATGCTGTCGAGGTAGTCGGATATATGTTCTGTAGGACAACTACATGCTGAAACAATGGGACGACCAGGGTTGTTGGGTTTGTGGATTTTAGGAAGCATGTAGAAGGAAGGTTTGCCTAGAGCACTGTCTGGGATGATGAGACGGGATGCGCTAGGAGGAAGGGATTTATCGTCGATAAGCTGCTTGATGGTTGAGCGAACCTTCTCATTGTTGCTAGTAGTGGAATCACTAGGGCAAGGTTTATAGAACGTGGTGTCAAATGGTGGTGTTAAATGAGTGACAGGAAAAAGTCTGAGAGATAAGGTCAGAAATGAACTACTCAGAAAAGTTAGGAATAATTCATGCCATAGAAGGCATAAAGAAATAACATAAAATGATTTGGCCACGTGATAAGACAGTCCAAAACACAACATGAGTCTAAATAAATACAACAAGAACACTAGATTCAAGGGTCAAATAGAAGAGCAAAAGACTGAAGTTATATCTCCCCTCAAACGGTTCTCAAAGAACGACTGGGTCGAAGAAAATGCAGCAAGACTAGACCCACTAATAGCTAATAAGAAAAAGGCTTTACTGAACTTCAATAATAATCCCAATCAAATCACCAAGGATCAGCTCAAACATGCGCAAGCCACCCTACTACGCGAAGCAAGAAGATGCGCAAACGAATACTGGAACAATCTATGCTCTGAAATACAGAAAGCCTCAGACAGGGGCGACTCAAAAACCATGCATGACAATATAAAAAGGCCCTTGGACCAAAAATAACAAAATTCTATCTATCTATTGACCTTTCGAGCCGTAACCGGCCCATAGGGCGTAGACCAAGATACACCTTCTCCTATATGAATTTTTGTTCTAGCAGTTTTCTTTTAAAGATATTTTATCAAATCTCGCCATCTGTCTCTGTTCTGTGCAAGCAGTTCTATCTCATTGAGGGAGCCGATTCCTGCTGCTCTTGCCTCTCTCATCAATGTTCTTCTCAGTGTCTCCCTGGGTCTTCCTCTTTTTCTTTTACCTGTTGTTTCCCATATGAGGGCTTGCTTTGCTATTCGATTATTATCTCTTCTCATCACATGTCCAACGTATGACCATCGTCTTTTCTTTATTACTGAAGATATTAGTGGTTGATTGGCGATTTCTCTAATTTCCTCGTTTGTTTTGAATTCGTTCCATTCTATACCAAGTATTTTCCTTAGACATTTATTTTCGAATGCGTTCAACTTTGTTTCTATATCTCTTGTTGTTTTCCAGCTTTCACACGCATACGTAAGGGTTGATAGTACATTTGATTTGAATAGCCTAAGTTTTGTGTTTGTGCTAATGAGTTTTGATTTCCACAACTTTTCAAGGCTTCTGAAAGACATTGCTGCTTTAGCCAGTCTGATTCTAATTTCTTTGCTCGTATCCCCTTCTCGATCAATGTGACTTCCAAGATAGATGAAGTGATCGATCTCTTCTACTGGTTTGTTTTCCATGTATATTTTGTCACTTGTTGGAATTAAACTTTTCATGACTTTAGTCTTTTCATGATTGACCTCAAGCCCAATTTTGCTGGCTATTGATGATAGTTCATTTGTGTTTTCCTGCATCGTTTTTATCTGATTGCTGATGAGAACTATGTCATCAGCAAAGTCCAGGTCCTCCAAATGGTCTCCTTGTATCCATTCGATGCCTTTATTACCAGTGCAGCATTTCTTCATTATGAAGTCCATAACAATTCCAAATAACAAGGGCGATAAAATACATCCTTGTTTAACCCCAGTTTCTATTGGGAAACATTCGCTCAGTCCTTCCTCTGTTCGAACTGCACATGTGTAACCATCATACATGTCTTTGATAATATTTATGATTTTTGATGGTAAGCCATATTGCTTCAGAATTTTCCACAAAGAATCTCTATGAATACTATCAAATGCTTTTTTGAAGTCGATGAAGTTAAGTACAAAAGGTTTTTGCTTTTCAATGTGTTCCTCCAATATAAGTCGTAGAGTGAAAATGTGGTCAAGACAGCTTCTCCCTTTTCTAAACCCAGCCTGTTCTTCACGCATTACTGTATCTATTGAATCCTTTATTCTATTTAGGATGATTTTACAGAATAATTTTGAGGCAACTGACAAAAGTGTCACGCCTCTCCAATTGTTACAATCTCTAAGATTGCCCTTTTTTGGGATCTTAACAATGATTCCTTTTTTCCATTTATGAGGCGTCTTCTCTGTTTTCCAAATGATGTTGAACATTTTTTGGAGATGTATTAAATTATGGCTATCAATTGCCTTGAGGATCTCAGCTGTTAACTTATCCTCTCCAGCAGCCTTGTTATTGGTCATTAGCTTTAAGGTGGTTTCTATTTCACTCAAGGTGAAGTCATCTAAATTTACATCTAATTCTGCTGCTGGTGTTTCAGCTTCAAAATCTATTAAACTGTGAGGTAGTGGACGGTTAAGAATTTCTTTGAAGTGTTCCGCCCAACGGGCTTTTATGTCTGCGCTTGTTGTTAGCATTAATCCAGATTTGTCTAGAATTGGTGTTCCACTGGATGTATAGGTGTTTGTCAGCATCTTTTGTACAGTATAAAGAGTTCTGCTGTCTCCTGTAATTGCAGCTGTCTCTGCTTTCTCTGCCAAGTTGTCTATATAAGCTCTTGTATCTCTTCTTGCCGAACTTTTCACTTTGTTGTCTAATTCTTTGTATGTTGCTTTTGCCAGAACCTTTCCAAGATCTGTCTTTACATTAGTCATGGCTCTCTTCGCTTCTCTTCTTTCTTTGATGTATTTCCATGTGGTGTCTGAGATCCAAGCTCGTTTTTCCATTTTCTTCAGTCCAGCACTTGCTTCTGCTGCTGTCATTAGTATTTTGCTCTGTGAGTCCCACATTTCATTGATATCTAAGTCTATTTCACCAAGTGCTGAATAACAATTACTTAGCTCTATGTTAAACTTTTCCTTTATTGCTTCATCTTTCAGTTTATGACTATCAATTTTATGTGTAATTGACCTCTTCTGTTGGTTTCTAAATTTTAATCTTATTTTCCCAATGCACAGGTTGTGGTCACTATTAACATCAGCACCTCTGTATGCTCTTACATCTATTAATGATGATCTGAATTGTTGTTTAATACATAGGTGGTCAATTTGATTTGATGTTCTATCATCAGGAGATATCCATGTTGTTTTGTGGATATTTTTATGTGGAAATAATGTCCCACCTATAACTAAATTTTCTATTAAACATAATTCTATTAATCTTTCTCCATTCTGACTTGTTGTATTACAGCCTTCTCTCCCCATCACATGTTCCACTCCTGCGTTATCTTGTCCTACTTTGGCGTTGAAGTCTCCCATTACAATTAAAAGATCGTGTTTTGGTATTTTGTTTATAAGTTGTTGCAGTTGGTTATAAAAATCATCCTTAACTTCATCATCAGCTTCGTTAGTAGGCGCATAACATTGAATAATTGAAAGTCTTCCATGTTTTGTTTTGTATCGTGTTCGTATCAGACGGCTATTTACCGGTTCCCATTCTAATAAACTTCTTGCAGCTTTGTCTGTCATCATTATGCCTACTCCTTCACGGTGTTTTCCATCTTCCCTTCCAGAAAAAAACTACTATTTTATTATCAATAGATCTCCTACCTGTTCCAGGCCAGCGCATTTCGCTTAATCCTAAAATATCTAGATCGTATCTGTCCATCTCGCTCGCGACCTGTGCATGTTTCGTCGGAGCGGCCATTGTTCGCACATTCCAGAATCCTATTTTTGTTGTTGTTTTAGGGCCGAAAAAACTATCACTACTATCTACTGCTAATTTACACATTCTGTATCAGGTCTACGTTTCATTAACAACATCGTTTTTACGATAGCGGCTTGTTAAACCTCTGATCAACGGTTCTATACCAAGCCGGAGAAAAATAATTCCTCCATTTTGGAAACAACCGGAAACGGAAAAAATTAGCCCCCCTAAAATCCAAGTTTGGAGAACCTATTACTGACAAGGGACAACAAATGCAAAGATGGGTTGAACACTACTCTAATCTATACAGTGACGACAGACCAGCAAACACAGCTCTAGCACAATCAATACCCAAATATCCTACAATGTTTGAACTGGATGTTGAGCCTACTATGAACGAACTTGCTGACGCTATAAATGCCCTCTCAAGAGGAAAAGCTGCAGGAAATGACAACATTCCCACAGATGTACTAAAGGACAACCTAAGCGTACTACTTCCACACCTATACAAACTGCTAATTAAATGCTGGAGAAACGGAGAAATACCTCATGATATGAGAAATGCTAAGATTATAACGCTGTACAAGAATAAAGGAGACAGGGGTGACTGCAACAATTACAGAGGCATTTCTCTCCTTAGCACAACAGGCAAAGCTTTTGCTAGA
The DNA here is from genome assembly GCA_032433765.1 of Megaustenia siamemsis. Classification (NCBI taxonomy): domain Eukaryota; kingdom Metazoa; phylum Mollusca; class Gastropoda; order Stylommatophora; family Ariophantidae; genus Megaustenia; species Megaustenia siamemsis. The sequence goes on along the minus strand of JAVIAB010000091.1, from coordinate 21,917,032 downwards.
GTCGTACTTAATCGCCTGCATAGACTTGCAGAACGGGTGCTTCCCGAGTCCCAATGCGGTTTCAGACCCGGGAGATCAACCATAGATATGATCTTCACTCTTAGACAACTGCAGGAAAAATGTCGGGAACAAAATATGCCGCTCTATATTGCCTTTGTGGATCTCACAAAGGCATTCGACACAGTAAACAGAGATGGTCTCTACAAGGTGTTAGAAGGCATAGGCTGCCCTCCTAAATTACTTAGGCTGATAATTTCCTTCCATGAAGACATGAATGGCAAAGTCCATTTTGATGGGAGTCCATCAGAGAATTTCAAAGTCAACAAAGGAGTGAAACAGGGATGTGTCCTCGCCCCCACCCTTTTTGGTATATTTTTTGCTGCCCTCCTAAATTACACCTTCGAAAACAGCTCAGGAGATATTTACATTCGCACAAGACCAGATGGCTCACTGTTCAACCTAGCACGACTAAGAGCAAAAACCAAAACAAATGTTGCCCTACTTAAAGAATTTTTATTTGCTGACGATGCAGCCCTAGTCGCTCATAGTGAGGCCACCCTACAGTCGCTGATCAACAACCTGGATAAAGCATGCGACCTTTTTTCACTGTCAATTAATGTTCAGAAGACAGTAATACTAAATCAAGGTGACTTCAAACCTATATCTATTACTCTAAAAGACTGCCCACTAGAATCAGTACAGAAATTTACATATCTTGGATCCACAGTTACGCAAACCATCTCTCTTGATGAAGAAATAAACTGTCGAATTGGTAAGGCAGCTACGACCTTCGGCAAACTCACAAAAAGGGCATGGAACAACATGAAACAAACTCAAAAGACTAAACTCTTAATATATCAAACTTGTGTGCTTAGCACACTACTATATGGATCCGAAACCTGGACAACATACTCAAACCAGGAAAAAAGACTAAATGTCTTCCACATGCGATGTCTCCGCAAAATAATGCACATCAAATGGCAGGACAAAATAACCAACTTAACTGTCCTGCAACGTGCTAAGACCCTAACAATCATGTCGATGCTCAGAAGTCGAAGGCTAAGATGGCTGGGGCATGTCCAACGGATGGAAGAAAAACGCATTCCTATGCAAATACTATATGGCGAGCTAAAACACGGAAAACGACAAATCGGCAGACCTAAACTACGATATAGAGATATCTGCAAATCATCTCTGAAAGACTTCGCCATCTGTGAAAACGACTGGCAACATCTGGCAAGTGATCGCACATCATGGAGAGCACGTATAAGGAACGGTATAACAACATTTGAGACTGTTCTAAGACAGGACTTAGAAGAGAAGAGACTCATGAAAAAGGATGGTAAACCCTGTGGACCAGCGAGCCTGACCTGTTCATTATGTGACCGCGTGTGTTTGTCAAACATTGGTAGAATTAGCCACGAGAGAAGCTGTTCGGCAAAAACAATACCTCAAAAAAATACGCAATAGCCTCCACTAGGCCGTCTGACAAGACGAAAAGGGCCATATATATCTCCCCTCGATGCTGAAAGGGAAATGAGGAAAGAAAGAATAAGATCAAGTGAGATGATGGTTGTGACCATAGAACTGAGGTATGTGAACTGCTGCACAGATTCAAAGGGTGTGTTATTTAATGTTGCATAGAATTCAAATCAATAATATAAGCAATTTGCAATCAGGGAACTTCTTTCCTTCCTCATTTACCATTCAGCTTTGAGGGGAGATATAGTTGGTGGTCTTTTGTTCTTTTATTGACTGTCATGTTTCCTTGTGTTTCTAATATTCCATCAGTCCCATCTTTTTGTGGTGGGCCCTTGTATTTTCATGACATTTATTAAAGGCTTGTTGTATTTTGATCTTTCTGTTCAGGGAATAAAGGAACAGTTGTTCTTAAATTGTGTAATGCAGGATGTATAAAGTTGTGACAGTGCACATATTTGACATGTTTTTATTTAAATAATATATTTGTTAGTTGTCTTTTTGTGAATTAATATATACCTAGACACAGACACACAGTTTTTAAATAATGTAACACATTCAGGTATAAACATGCTCATTATGATATTCTTGAACATTCATGTGTTTCTGGTTTAAAATTTTGTTCACAGCCTGCCCATCTGAAATTGGTTGGATTTTGTATGATAAAAAATGTTACAAGTTCAATGCATACCCTCGGTTAGTGTTACAGAAAGCCAGTGCATCATGTCAAGAAAATGGAGCCACTCTAGTTAGTGTGAACACACAGCCGGAGCATGATTTCGTTGCTAACTGGCTTCTTCAAAATGATAATGCAAGGTAATAATTAGTTGGTCGTTTCAAGATATTAACAATTCAATTTTCTATTAAAAAAAATAGCAATAATAAACTGACAAAAAAAAAACAGGTTGGGATGCAATACTAGCTTTTGTAACAGTGTGATACTCAGAGTGAGAGATGAACAGAGGTATAGATATATATTAGAGGACATTAGGCATACGTGGAGGTCAAGTAAACACGTGACTTAAAACATTAGAAATACCTCGACCCATAGCTTAACCACAAGCAGACTGTTCTAGAACTAATCCAGATCACACTCGTGGCAATTACTATAAACCATGTAACAATTGTAGACCAAGGAGATGTTATTTGTAGATACCGTTTAGGGAATAATGAGAAGACTTAAATAGGAATATACAAAATCAAGAGGAGATTGAGCAGATGTTGAGAACGAAAGCTCACATATGGTCAGACCACACCAAGTCCAACCAAGACTGAACTGACAGTACTTACAAACAGTAGAAATACTGATAAAACATTTTACAGTTAAGGATGGCTCAGTCAACAAAAGAGTGAGATAAATATTTATTGTGCAAAGGACTTTAAAATTTAGATAAGAGAAAGAGTATCTGGGTCTATGTACTATGGACCGACTACGGCTTGAAAGGTCAATATATAGATAGATAGAAAGGACTTTTCAGATGTAGATAAGCTAACTAGCTGTGATAGACCAACAGAAACATGGTAGATTTGGTGATGTCCAAGCTAGACAAGTGTTTTGCCAGCCCAAGGCTGTTCAACACTACTGGCTGAGAATTACTACATAAGTAAGTGATTAACCTACCATATGATTTTTAGCACAACATTCATTTATTATTGATAGTCACCTACGAATGTTGATGCAGCTTGTGATATTTAAAATCAACAATGAGAACTAACTCACTCATTGCTTATAGCAGGTACAGTCAATAGGTATTCATTGAGGAAGTGACAGACTTTAAATAAACTTATGACTACCATTACTTTAATACCTCCAACATATCCATGTTGTCAATGTCATGGCATATCAAGTAGAAGTATTTTTATTCCAGTCTCCTAGTTCGTTATGTTTGTATTTAGAAATGTGCCTTTCTCTTGTGTCTATTGTCTTCAGTTTAGCACTGTTTCTTCCTCAAGTGATGTTGTGCCATTTGCTGTTACTATTTTTCATGTGCCATGATCCATCTCCAGATTCTCTCAGTTTCTTTCGCTGTTAGAGAATTATTTTAGGGAAGACCTGGTCTACTCTATAGTCTCTTTCTATCCCTACATTCGCCATACAATCATGTTTTGGGAATAAGATTGTTGTCATTTCTTCTTGCATGGCCTAACCATCTTAGTCTTCAACTCCTAAGTCTTTCCGAGAATGTTGGAAGTTTAGCTCATTGCTAGAGGTTTGAGTTGATAACTTTGTCCTGCCATTTTGATGTTCATTAGTATTCTGAGACAATTCATGGAAGCTGTTTAACCATTTCTCTTGTCCTACGCAGGTAGTTCAGGTTTTGGATCCATATAGATGTGTGCTAAGCTCACAGCTTTAATAAATTATAATCTTTTTCCTGAGTATTAGTCATTAATATAGTGTGTTAGTTTTATGTTGTCCCATGTGTAATAGTAATTGGTCAAGAGTTAAAATGTAAGGTATATTAGCCAGATGTGTAATATAGGGAATGGCCTGGTAGGCAAGAGTGGAGTTGTATTCATGGAGAGGGAATATAGAAATAGACTATAGTTAATTAAGGGTATACCGCCAAGGTTAAGGGTAAGGGTATACTGCCATAAAGGCGTGCAGTCCGTGGGGAACATGAAGTCCCCTGAGTATGGACCGTATGCTAGAAACAGAATTAGCTAGGGTCAAGGTTAAGTGGGAAAGACAAAGGTCTGGGAAATTTGTGGCGTGACGTGTTAAGAGATTAGAAATGATTGGTTACAGAGGATACTGGGATAGTGGATGGTAGGGAAGTACAAATAGTTGGGACGAGAGAAAACTGGGCTCTCTCTCACCGGTCGTGAACGAATTCAGACATGTTACTAATGGATGGTTTTGTGCATGTGGAAGACATGAATTATAGTAGATGTTGTACAGTGTTGTCATGTGGAAGACATGAATTATAGTAGATGTTGTACAGTGTTGTCATGTGGAAGACATGAATTATAGTAGATGTTGTACAGTGTTGTCATGTGGAAGACATGAATTATAGTAGATGTTGTACAGTGTTGTCATGTAATTAAAATTATTACAATGTTGACCACTCATTATTTCTGCATCAAACAAGCCATCGCGGCGTTAGCCTATGACATTAGATCTCAAATTCGGTGCCGTAACTATAACACATGCTCATTGTTTAAGTTTTCCATATGTTGAAGTTGCCTTTTCATTTTTGGTATTCATCTCATCATCAAGTGAGATGGTTGTGACCATAGAACTGTGGTAAGTGAACTTTTGAACTGTGCATATCCTGTTATGCCTGTGTATTATTTAATGTATTGTTGAGGTTGTGACTATACCCTGTCTGAAATCCAGTCTTATGGACACTTACAGACAAGGAGAATAAGTCATATAGTCTAGCCAGAATATTAATCATTGACTGCAACATCATAGAGTTCCTTCTTATTGGGTTTCTTGCCTAATTTGGTCAGTGCTGGGCATTTTGAGACCAGCTGGTATAGGAGTAAATTTACTGGTCCAGAGTAAAGTTTTGAATATTATTGAATAATTACTTCTTTTCAACTGTTTAGTCTTTCCACTAGTATGCTCACCTTTTGCATCTATTAAGGGAGTTATTTTGGTAATGTTTAGATGTAGAGTGACTTTTACAGTGTATATTGTTCGTGAGTCACCCAACTTGACAACTTTCTGGGCAGCAGAACACAAGACTTACATTGTACTCTTTTGCACATCTCCTTGATTCCCTTTGCACTCCTAACTCTGCTTGTTTGAGCTGCTGATCCTTTGTGTTCTTTAGTTCGTTCAGAAATTCGTGCCCACAGTGTTGATCAATTATCTAGGAAACTGTTTGATGAATTTTTGTAATTCTTTTTCATAAAATCCAATTTTTACGATTCAAACATAAAAAATTTTTTTTGTCTCGTCTAATAACATCTTTGTCAAAATCATCAACTTTCATTTTTCTTCCTTGCTTGACCATCACCTCTGCAGAATCAAGTTCTGTCCTATCCATCGATTGAAAGACTTTCGATCTATATTTAGAGCTGCCCGTGTTCTGTTTTCTGGTTTTTTAATATCATAATATAATCGACGCCTTTTAGATTCCTTGCAAAAGTGCCTGTAAACTGTGTTAAAGGAATATACATTGATGGTAAATATTTTGTCAAAATACGCCCCTCGACCAATTTAACAAGAAACTGGAAATGAAATGACCAAAGAAAAACCTCGGAGTGGCGCTCGTCTTACAAGTTATGAGTGCGAGACGGTGCTAAGATTGTGTGGAGAGCACATGAAATTTTTTTTTTTAAATGGTGAGTTGATTACAACAATTGTGGGTATTGTAAAATCCTAAAATTTAGGACAAGCAAGAAAATCATATTTTTATATACCTCAAATAAGCAAAAATTAGACAGTGAAAAAATAAGATTTCATGAAAAAGAATTACGGAAATTTATCAGTTTCTGAGATAATTAATAAACTCTGTTGGCATGAATTTCTGAACAAACTATAACATGGTTGATTCTTTATATTTAAAAAAAAGCTTTATTCATCTTCTCTACAAGTATAAAGTTGAACATTAGCAGCGATGACTCTCTACTTCAACTACAGCATCAAGCACAATCTTTCACATGAGAACAGGTCAATGCAGAGTATAAAGGAGTTAATGGGAAAATTTCTGGACTTTCATTGCCATGAAATAACCACTTGACAAATTTATGTGAAAATCTGAAGGCCATTGCTGCCAAGCATGCTGAATCTGAGTATTATGTGACATCACACTTGCACCACATGGTATCAGCTTATACACATAATTTTCCTATTTTGTGCATGGGATGCCCTGCCATCAGCAAGATAGTTGACAAATTCCAAGAAATTTGAGCAGTGCATTCACATCAAATTTTGTGTGAAATTTCGTACTGAGACTTGTAAATCCCTCCTCAGATCCTTTGCTAACATTCTTTATGTTGAAGATAGGTTGTTTGTTGTCTGGTACACATTTCAAGACCAATCAAATGTCTGTTCAAGATGACAAGCACTTCATTAAAATGTTTAGTTATGTGACAAGACAGAATCATCTAAAAGCAAAAATCAAAAGGCCATTTCTGAAAAAAAAGGTTGATATAAAAACTACTGACACACTCATCAACATGATAGTAGAAGAGACTAATTAAAGAGCAAAAACCTGCAAACTATCTTTCCCCTTAACACAGAAAGGCAATAAGAAGGAAAGAAAATGAAGACAGGACTGCAGATCTAATCTGCATAACACAAACTTGAATGCATAGTATATGAAGAGTGTTTTATAGATGACAAACCACTCCTATACTAATTCTTTTCAACCATCCTCTACGACCTGGCACTGCAAGTTGAACAAGAGTAACTTGTAAATGTTCAGCACTGACTTGTTAAGTTCTAGGACAGTAGGAAGTAAAATATCAGGTTTTTTGGTTTGCCAGAGGGCTAATGACGCTAAGTGTTCTAAGTATTTAAAAAGCTACTAAAAGTTGTTACATATTCATTTCTTCTCATTATAGATCTTCATGGCTAACAAGTGGGGTTTACACAAATCAAGGAATACGTTGGGATGGAGATGGCACAGTTATCACATCTTTTGAGAAATGGATAAACTCTTCTCAGCAGCGTGTCGAAGGCCAGCGTATTGTGTATGCTTACCAAGGTACGTTGTTCATATCAAAGCATCATGTCAAGTTTGTGAAAAAATTACCGTGCTGGGTTTAAATGTGACACAATTATCACTTGTTGCTATAAAACTGTTACACAATCCAACTTATTCTTTTTGATAAGGCAAATGAGACACAGCAGCAACCTTCAGGACTGATGCCAACAATGCAACATTAGTAGTTAACATGTCTACCAGATTTATATTGGTTGTTACAAAATGTCTTGAGCTTCAGTAATGGTTAATGGCTTCACCATTCACTGACAGAAAACACCATGACTGTAACAATGAATGAGCACCATGGCTTGTAAAGTTTGGGAGACATTAACCAAAAGGAAGAGCACTGGCTTTTTTACATTCAAATGTTGCTATTCAATAAGTAATGCTCCTATGACATTGCATGTTATATAAATACCACTCACGGTATGTAAAATCAAAGATAAATTACTAACAATATACGAAGTACAGTGAAAAAGAAAATACCAGTACTGAATTTCCTGAGTTATGATACAGGCCACAATACCATGACTTCCTTTGTATATGTGAGCATGGTGTTGAAAATGAGCACTTTATGTATAACAGAAGTGATGCATTTACTTTTGTTTTTATTTTTAAACATATGCTAGGCACTCTGTTATTTTGGCAAAACAGATTTGCATGAGCAGTACTTTTGCATCAAATTGTATTTTAAATTTAGGAGAAATAGCTACTGAATACTAGGGAAGATTGAAGATAGCTTTTGGGGAATAAGCTATGAGCTTTTTCAGGACATTTGAATGTGCTCTATGTTTAAGGGGGCAGCAATTGGTGGACAATGATGAGTGCGCAGGTCAACAATTGCCCTGTGTGCAATGAGGATGAGCTGTCAACTAGACTGGAAACTGTCAGAAAATTGTAACGTGTTTTGATGATATGATGCATTACATTAAAGTTTGTGCTTATACTCTGGATGCTGACCAAAAGCAGCAGTGATGTGACATTTACTCAGACCAAATACTACACGGTGCCAATGACTCCACCCAGCTTTCTTCCAAATGTCATTACAGGTGGGTCATTGCCTACTGCACAATCCAGCCACTGGAAAAGTTTGCAGCCATCTCTAAAAAGAGCAAGAGAGATCAAGAACATTATCTAGTCAATATGAATTGGTTATCAACAGGGAATTGTTCACAAAGAAATTGTGCTTCCTCGCCAAACTGTTAATTCTGCTTTCTAAGTGAGGTTTTGAGATATGTGCAAGAGAATGCCTGCACCTTTTAATAGTTGACAATGAAGAGAAGTAATTATAGGCAAACACAGAAGAGAAGTAATTATAGGCAAACACAGAAGAGAAGTAATTATAAGCAAACACAGAAGAGAAGTAATTATAGGCAAACACAGAAGAGAAATAATTATAGGCAAACACAGAAGAGAAGTAATTATAGGCAAACACAGAAGAGAAGTAATTATAAGCAAACACAGAAGAGAAGTAATTATAGGCAAACACAGAAGAGAAGTAATTATAGGCAAACACAGAAGAGAAGTAATTATAGGCAAACACAGAAGAGAAGTAATTATAGGCAAACACAGAAGAGAAGTAATTATAAGCAAACACAGAAGAGAAGTAATTATAAGCAAACACAGAAGAGAAGTAATTATAAGCAAACACAGAAGAGAAGTAATTATAGGCAAACACAGAAGAGAAGTAATTATAAGCAAACACAGAAGAGAAGTAATTATAGGCAAACACAGAAGAGATGTAATTATAGGCAAACACAGATGAGAAGTAATTATAGGCAAACATAGAAGAGAAGTAATTATAGGCAAACACAGAAGAGAAGTAATTATAAGCAAACACAGAAGAGAAGTAATTATAGGCAAACACAGAAGAGAAGTAATTATAGGCAAACACAGAAGAGATGTAATTATAGGCAAACACAGAAAAGTAATTATAGGCAAACACAGAAAAGAAGTAATTATAAGCAAACACAGAAGAGAAGTAATTATAGGCAAACACAGAAGAGAAGTAATTATAAGCAAACACAGAAGAGAAGTAATTATAGGCAAACACAGAAGAGATGTAATTATAGGCAAACACAGAAGAGATGTCATTTTAAGCAAACACAGAAAAGAAGAAGATGAACGATCTTCCATTTTTCTCCAAAGATTTTTCTGATAATGAATTTCATATCCTGATAGTTCATTGAAGAACAAACCAGATTAATTTTCCTGTTCAAAAAAATTTCACCATATACCTTTTTCATTTTACTACTTCACACGATAATTTAGATAAATGTGGTATGTGTTATACATCACTGGAAAGGGAAATGGATACAGAAAACGAAAATTATAATATTTTTATATGTGGTTCTTTGTAGGAATAATTATATTTTAAAAAATATTCAAGGTAGGTAATTTTAAATTCAAAATATTGTAATTCACTTACCTTTTTCCATCTTTATAAGTGTTGCTATCCATTTGTTTTGAAATATTATATAACATAATCAAAATTCCTCCAAAATACAGTTTATTTTATTAATTTATGTGCACAAATAACAAAATTATATACATTTTTGTAAATGATCCCAGAATGAAAAATATGATAAATTTATGTGACGTCAGAACAATATTATTTATAAGTCAAGTTTATTATTTTTATTTACACAACTGGACTTATTTTGTGTGATATGTCCCTAAAGTACCAGTTTCGTTATCAGAATAACTACCACTCAATTCCTCTGAGGCACTGATAGTGCTGGAATAGAGGCATCCACTAGCTAAACCTAAGCCAGATCATCTTGCCTTTATAGCATAACTTTTACTAATATTGCGACCCATTATCACAACAACAACAAAATTATTGTCCGACTATTTCTGAATCATTCAATAACAAGATTTCGAATATAGATCTAGCTTGTTCTGCACTTTATCATTTTGGTCGACTGGAAGAAGTACCAGCAGTGGCGTGGCCATTATGTGACAGAAATTTGAGAAATAAATTAAAAATTTTCCAAAGTTCAAAGCTTAGATCATACCGGTATCAGCAGAAAGTTCAAGTGAGAACTCTCCTACTTCTGGAAATCAAGTATTGGTTAAAATAAAAATGAAAATTAGTGAAAACGAATCAAATATTCAGCGATACCCGAAATATCCAACGTATCTGTGAATAGTTGGAAATCATCAGTTTCATAGAACCGAGGTGTCGGATAATAGTCCTTAAAGAGTTAAGTTTTGTCAGAGATAAGTTTAAGAAATATAACTGAGTGTTGGAATTATACATTCTACTTTAGCATCTGTTAGAAATATAATGTTAGTGTTTTTTTTCTCTGTTCAGATAATTCTAATAAAGATCACATTTATTGAGACCTTGCCTTTGACATTCTATTATGCATGTTATTACATGTGCATCGATTGGTACGCTTTGCTATGATAACACTTCTTTTGGTGTCATCAGTGTTTTTTTTTTTTTAAATAGAAAAATGGTTTTGGTGCTAACCACAAAAATGTACATGCAATCAAACCAAATGTAGTTTAGGGACAAAGAAGCAGCTTATTGAGAGAAAGGTGATACTATGGCATACCTTTACTATGTGCCATCAGAAACTGAGAAAGGTATTACTATGACATACCTTTACTATGTGCCATCAGAAACTGAGAAAGGTATTACTATGACATACCTTTACTATGTGCCATCAGAAACTGAGAAAAGTATTACTATGACATACCTTTACTATGTGCCATCAGAAACTGAGAAAGGTATTACTATGACATACCTTTACTATGTGCCATCAGAAACTGAGAAAAGTATTACTATGACATACCTTTACTATGTGCCATCAGAAATAGAGAAAGGTATTACTATGGCATACCTTTACTATGTGCCATCAGAAACTAAGAAATGTTATGGCATATGTTTACTATGTGACATCAGAAAGATATGAGCAGCTTATTGAGAGAAAGCTATTACGATGACAAACTTTTACTATGTGCCATCAGAAACAGAGAAGGGTATTACTATGGTATACCTTTACTATATGCCATCAGAAACAGAGAAAGGTGTTACTGTGGCATACCTTTAGTATGTGTCATCAGAAACAAATGAGCAGATTATTGAGAGAAAGGTATTACTATAACATACCTACACTATGTGCCATCAGAAACTAGGAACACAGGGTGTCATTAAAATTATCTTATGAATCTTTATTTGTGATCCTGAACTCTTTATTTTGACTACTATAGGTACAGAGTTTGGCTGGGCAATTGGAGTACTCGAGACACCTTATTGCTACATTTGTGAAATTAGAGTTGATGAAGTCTACAGAATAAGTCAAGAGGCTAGAGACTTTGGTATGTTTACCTGTATATATTCCCTACATGATGTTACAATGTGGTTTGTTTTATTCTTTTTGTGTTCACATCTTGGTATTTTACACCTTTAGACAATGCCAGGTGTTCAAGATGCGCAAACCCCCAGGCTGAAAGTGGTTAGCAGTTCATAGCTGACCATTTGCATCAGGAAGAGCAGTATTTGAGAAAAGAGAATAGCTAGTCTGGCCAGGGAAACAGGGAGTGTGAGAGCAGGCAACTAAATATAAAGAAATGTTATGCTAAAGACAGATATGAGCTGCAAGACCTTTATGTAAGGTAGCCATCATTAGGGTTATTTGGAGGCGAAGGCACGCTTCCCAGCACCAGAGCTGGAAGTTGTCAGCTGCTCACAGCTGATGGCTTGCGCCAGGATCGGTGAACCAGAACCATCCAGACCCTTCTCCACCTCTCCGTGGTGCCTCCAGTAACAGATTGACCTGTCTAGTCAGGCCAAGTGTGCAGGGATTGAAGAGGGAAGACAACCTGGTACTAAAAAATGTTGTGCTGAAGTCAGATGTATTGGGCCGAAAGGCGCAAATATCACACAGTTATACTGCAATCCACAGCACAACGCAGACACGTCCACTACGTCCTTGTAAGGGCGGATGATGAAGAGGAATATTCTAGTCTACTACGATACTCTAGAATACTTTAGTCATCGGGCAAACTCAACACCAATAGGGTTATTCTACTCTTTTCTGTTGAACTGGATGTCCTTATAATAGAGTAGATGGTTTTGTTATCTATTTGCTCACATTCTTCTCCCTTTGTAGCAATAGATGGTTTTGTTATCTATTTGCTCACATTCTTCTCTCTTTGTAGACATAAATGGTTTTGTTATCTATTTGCTCACATTCTTCTCCCTTTGTAGCAATAGATGGTTTTGTTATCTATTTGCTCACATTCTTCTCCCTTTGTAGCAATAGATGGTTTTGTTATCTATTTGCTCACATTCTTCTCCCTTTGTAGCAATAGATGGTTTTGTTATCTATTTGCTCACATTCTTCTCTCTTTGTAGCAATAGATGGTTTTGTTATCTATTTGCTCACATTCTTCTCTCTTTGTAGACATAAATGGTTTTGTTATCTATTTGCTCACATTCTTCCCCCTTTGTAGCAATAGATGGTTTTGTTATCTATTTGCTCACATTCTTCTCCCTTTGTAGCAATAGATGGTTTTGTTATCTATTTACTCACATTTTTCTCCCTTTGAGGCACTGATAGTGCTGAAATAGAGGCATCCACTAGCTAAACCTAAGCCAGATCATCTTGGCTTTTTAGCATTCTAGTACTAATATTACGACTATCACCATTATCACAACAAAAATTATTGTCTGAGTCTAAATACTATGAATACTCTATTTCTGATTTGGCCATTGTGTAACAGATATTTGAGAAATAAACAATGAATATAAATTAACAATTTTGTAACTTCAAACTCCGAAAATATGAGTTCAGATGTATCAATAGGAAGTCCTAGTGACAACTCTCCTACATTTGGAAATCAAGTATTCTTCTTCTCTTCTTCTACCATCATCTTCACTGTATCTCTTTATCCACTGGTATTTGGCTGGTACATTTCCATAATTCTATGTTAGTGATTTTGTCCTGCTATTTCCATCCTTTTATTCTGCATAAACATCCATTAATGAAAGTCTGTATCTTCATGATTGTCATTTTAGCTGTTCTGAATGTTTCACAGCCATATAATAAGACTGACTTAACATTGGAGTTGAACATTTTTATTTTAGTATTTAACCTAATTTCTTTGGTCTACCATATGTTTCCCAGTGCAACAAATGCTCCTCTTGTTTTTGATATCCTTATTTTGGTATCATTTTCTGTTCCTCCCTCTTTGTCTATATTAATGCCCAGATATATGTAAGATTACACGTCTAGTAGAGGTATTTCTCCTATTTTTATTTGGTTATTGCCAACTGCATTAATTCTCATAATTTTAGTCTTATCTCAGTCTTTTGTCTTTTAGTCTTATCTATTTATTTTCAGTCCCAGCAATTGTGATCTCTCATCAAATATGCTCATTCTATATAGAAAACTGTTGATGTTTGTTTGATAGGAGAGCTATGTCATCAGCAAAGTCTAATTCATCAAGTTGCTTGGTCAGTGACCATTGGATTCCATTTCTGCTGTTTTAAGTTATTTTCATAATCCAATCTATGGCCAGTAGAAAGAGAAATGGAAATAAAAGGCATCCGTGCATTACTCCTGTTCTTATTTCAAATGCTTCTGTAAGCTGTCCTTCATACACCACACTACATTTCATTCCTTCATACATTGTTCTTATCAGTTTAATAAACTTTGTGGGCATTCCATAATGACTCTGCAGCTTTCAAAGCATTCCTCTGTCTAAACTATCAAATGCCTTTTCGTAATCTATGAATCCAATATAAAGTGGGGACTGTAGTTCTAAGCTTTGTTCAACTCTTATACGTAGGGTAATTATTTGATCTTTTCTTCCTAAAACCTGCTTGTTCATTCCTCAAATGTTTCTCCTTCTATATAACCTTCTTTCCAGTCTTTAGGTATTTCTCCCCTCTCCCACATTTTATCTAGTAGATTATGTAACATCTTGGTAGAGGTGTTAATATCTGCTTTGATGGCTTCCGAAGTAATTTCATCTGGTTCTGTGGTTTTACCATTTTTTAAAAGCTTGATGGCTTTCATTATTTCTTCCTTGGAGGTGAAGGCATACAATAGGGTACCATTTGAATATCTCATGCATATGCTCCTCAAACTGTCGGTGCACCCCTTCCTCATTAGATGGATCGCCGCTGCACTGTTTCATAGGAAGGTGATACTCAGATGTGGAAGTTGGTCTTCCGAGCCAACATCCATTTGTCTGCCACAAGGCTCACCATTGTCACCAGTTCTATTTAACGTGTACACAATAACGATCACGGAACAACAGTTGGATGGGAGGGGAAGAACTATGGCTTTTGCTGATGATATTCTGGTATATCGACAGGGAAGAGACAGACGGGGAATTGCCACCACAATGCAAGATGAACTCGATCGCATTTCTTCGTGGTGTGGGGTTTCAGGTGCCTTGGTTAATCCTAATAAAGCATCAGTTTCATGGTTCTCCATTAACAATCATATCATTAATACGACCACACCGGTAGTACGAATGGGAGCTGATGAGGTGACCAGGGACAAGTTGATGACACCTCAGAGTTAAGTTTGATCGCAGCCTGTGTTTTCGGGACCACATCGACCATGTGATAACAAAATCCCGCAAAGGATTAGCCGCCTTGCAGGTCATGGTAGCTGCCAACATCGAACAGAGGCTACTTACTCTTCTGTTCCAGGGATTAGTCCTCGCACCAATCGAGTATGCCCTGGCAATTCTTACTGCCAGTACGACTCAAATTGTTAGGCTGGAGAAAATACAAAATGAAGCCATGCACATTATCCTTGGATGTACGAAGGACACTCCCTGTGTAGCAATGAGGTATCTTCTTGACTTTCCAACCATGGATGACAGAATCAAGATCTGGAGAGCATGAGCATACCTGAAGATTAGTACAGATACAGAGCATCCATTGCACCACGTGCTCAACACAGTGAAAGGTGCCAGGCTTAAAAGAGGCAAATCATGGGTGGGCTGAGCAGAAGATGTTATCAAACAGGTCTGTGGGCTTACCAATATCAGCGTTGGTGAGGAGTGGATACCGGTGCCTACGTCATTCAAGGGGACTTTCTCGTGTGTCACACTCAAAAGGAAAAGTAGGGAGCAGCACCCGGTCGTGGTTAATGCTGAGGTCAACGGTCTCATCTGCGATAACACCGATGAGAAAGATGCAGTCATCTATACAGACGGATCTGTAAGACGACACCAAAGAAGTGCATGGGCATTTACAGCACGCTCGGCAGGCAGAATAGTCAAAGAAGACAGTGTTGCATACGTCATGACCACGAATAGCATGACAATGGAGGCGATGGCAGTGACCAAGTCATTCAAATGGTTAGAGTCACAAGACTATACCCACACATGTATACTGAGTGATTCGATGAGCATGATTAAAAAAGTGGAGGCGGGCTCCGTACGCATGCAATGGGTAGAGTCGTTGCAGAAATCCAAAATACATAAGGTCACCTTTGTCTATGTCCCTGGACATTCGGGAGTACGGGAAAATGAAAGAGCAGACAGGTTGGCTAGTTGCGCTGTTGTTGGGGACAGGCAACCAATGGATCGGGTGGACATCATCAATGCCCTCTGAGATGTGGGGAGAGCACAGGACTTCAACAAACACAGATCCTCGTCACTTCTTCGGATGATGGAAATGGGAGTTAAGGTGGGCACAGCCAGAAATGAGAAACTTAGTGGGCATGTGAGAAGACTTATCAACCAACTTTAATTTAGTTAAGTTGGAGTCTTTAATTCCTTGTTCTTTAAGAAACCCTACTTAAAATCAAGTATTAGTTGAAATAAAAACAAAAAATCGAATGTTCAATATTATAGTGGAATTCACATTTCACTCACAGAATAAAATTAAAAAAAATGTAGAAAAATCTCTTATCTTATCCTTATCATTCGACAGACCGCACACTCAAAATAAAATATATATGTATGTATGTATATACATATATACATATATATACATACATATATATATACACACTCACATACAAATTATGTACGAGCTATATTTTTTTTCTTTCTTTCTTCACTTCCTCTTGTATCCATTCAGGTCTTGAGGGATATAAAAAGTTTTGGCGCCTTGACACATTGTCAGTGATGCTGTTGTAGTGTTTCTTTGATGTTGTTTGTCCATCTTACTCTGGGTCTGTCTCTTATTCTTCTCCCTTCTTTCAATACATGCTTTGCATGGAAAGTAATTGAATGGCATTCTTTCTAGATAGGTCAGTTTACTTGTTGTTTCTGTATGTATCTTAGGATTGGCTCAATGCCATACTAGACATACAATCTTATATATATCTGGGCAGTAATATAGATTTAGAGGGAGGAACATAAAGTGATACCAAAATAAGTGTACCAAAAGCAAAAGGAGCTTTTGTTGCACTGGGAAACATATGGAAGTCCAAAGAAACTAGGTTAACTCTTTCAGGTCCGATGCCGAGTCCTCGGCGTGATCTGTTTGGACAACACCGATACGTCGGACATTTTGGATGTAGCTGAATATTTGTTTCAACCAATACTTGATTTCCGGTCGTGAGAGTTATTTTCCTTGAACTTCCGGTACGGACCAGCGTGTTTGGACGATTGATTCTTTAAAAATTATTCATTTATATTCATTGTTTATTTTTCTGAAATTTCTATCACAAAATGGCCACACCCACTGCTGGTAGTTCTTGCAGTACATCTCGCCCAAAACGATATAGTGCAGAACAAGCGAGATCTATGTTCGAAACATTGTTATTTAGTGAATCAGAAATGGACTATTCAGATTCAGACGAGAGTTTTTGTGGTGGTAGTCATGATAAACGTAGTGGTAAGTCGAGTGGCAAGAAACCAAGACTCGCTAACTCTTGTTTAGGTTTAGCTGGTCGATGCCTCCAGTCCAGCACTATCAGTGACTCAGAGGAATTTAGTGGCAGTGATTCTGACGATGAAACTGATACTATTCTGTCAGCCAAAGCTGACAGGACAGATGTGGCTAGGAAGCCTGCTGATGGGTGGCATGAAGCCAGAGATGGCGATACCATAGGAAAATCTAGCTTCCAAAATATAAATTCTGGATGTAAGTTAGATCTTCCAGAAAATGCTTCACCTTCCAAGTATTTTCTGAGCCTGTTGACTGACACAATTGTTGACAGTCTGATTCAAAATATCAACATTTATGCTCAGCAAAAAATGGAATTGAGTACTCCTGCACGCAGGTATTCCAGTTTTGCTAAATGGACACCGCTGGACCGTAATACTTTTTTTCAGTTTCTGGCAGTCATGATTGCCATGGGAATGAATCCAAAAAATTCTATAAAAGATTACTGGTCCATTCAATCATTTAAAAGTAGTCCTTGGTTTAGGTGCATGTTTAGTCGGACAAGATTTTTACTCATTTATCAATCTATGCTTCATGTGGCTGGTCCTGATGCGGCTGGAAAATGTAAAATTGAGCCGTTCATCAATTCATTGATCGAAAAATTTCAAGAAGCGTTTTATCCGTTTGAAAATATCTGCATTCATGAGATGGTTATAGGCTACAAGGGAAGATTTAAGTACAAGCAGTACAATGCCAGTAAGCCAAAAAAATATCTTATCAAATCATACGGACTTTGCGACTCAATCACCGGATACGTTTTCAACCTCCTGGTATATTTTGGTACGGACACAGCTTACAGGCCTGAAACAGACCCACATTCTTCACATGCTGTCAAAGTTTTCGACAAGTTACTGGAAGGCATCACAGATCATCATCATTTGTTTGCTGACCGGTATTATACTTCCCTGCCACTTGTTCAATTTCTGCAGGAGAAAAATCACAACTACACTGGAACGCTAAATTCAAACAGACGCGGATTTCCAGCAGAAGTCAAAAATAAAAAAATATCAGTGAATGAGGCAAAGTGGTTCATCAATTATGAGGAGCAAGTTATGTGTGTCAGCTGGAGGGATAAAAAATCCAAAAAGCCCTGCCAATTGGTGACAACACATGGAAGTGTCACATTTGAGATCAGAAATGAAGGTAGGAGTCAAGTCAGGAAGCCATCACCCATCCATAGCTACAACCACTCAATGAATGGATGTGACAGAGTAGACCAGATGATCTCATATTATGGGAACCACACAAGGAAGACAGTCAAGTGGTGGAAGAAAATATTTATGTGGATAATTGAGATCACACAACTCAATGCTCATATTTTATATAACTTGAGCCGCCCTAACACTGAAAAGCCTATGCCTTTTGCAGATTTCAAGGAGCTGCTTATTTATGATTTGTGTAGCATAGTAGGAGCAGAGACACCTATTCCTAACAACCTTCTTCAAGTTGATTTATCCAAGCCAGGGAAAAAATGGATCATGAAGCCGCAGAGATATCAGGGTGCCATCCATCTCATTGATTTTGATGGGAAAGACCTGCAGTGTGTTCATTGTTCGGAGCAGCGGACAGTAAGAAAACGAAGCAGCTATTATTGTACAGGTTGTCCGGATAAGCCACATCTGTGCGCTAAAACATGCTTTAGGGAATATCACACACAATAAGTACATATGTGTCAATAAAAATAACAAACTTGACTTGTAAATAATATTGTTGTGATGTGAAAAAAATTTGAAAAATTTTTATTCTGGGATCATTTATAAAAATGTGCATAATTTTGTTATTTGTGGACATAAATTCATCAAATAAACTGTATTTTCGAGGAATTTGGATTATGTTGTGTAATATTTCAAGACAAATGGATAGCAACAAATATCTGGATGGAAATGGGTAAGTGAAATACAATATTTTAAATTTAAAATTATCTACCTTGAATATTTCTTTTTTTTAAATATAACTATTTCTTTAAATAATGACATATCAGAAATATATTGCTATTTTCATTTTCTGTATCCATTTCCCTTTCCAGTGATATATAACACATGCCACATTTATCTTAATTACTGTGTGAAGTAGTCAAATGAAAAAGGTATATGGTAAAATTTTTGGAAACAGGAAAAAAAATCAAGTTTTCTGGTCCAAATCTGAAAATTCCTGTTTCCTGTTCTGGTCCTGAAAGAGTTAAATACAAAAATAAAAATGTTCAACTCCAGTGTTAAGTCAGTCCTATTATATGGCTGTGAAACATGGAGAACAACAAAAAGGACAGTCACATATATATGTATATATATATAGTTATGCATATATGTATGAATGATATTTTTGTAGTTGATGCTTGTAATAAAACACCAAAGATTGGTAAATCTGAGTTTCGGGAATTGTAATATTAAAGTTTTCACCGCAGAAGTTTTATATTTTAAGATACAGCTTCTTGTAATCACTTTGAATGTATAATAGAAGAAGTTTGTGTGTTTGACCTCCCTGGAGAGACATACATGAGTCATCTAAAGTATCAGTGACTAACAGCTGTGAAAGTTTTGTTTTTAAAAAATGTAAAATTAGATTTCTTTTTCAGACTATGGATTGAATGTTGACAATCCAGGCCAAGCCCCTAGAGGTCCTACATTCTTACAGGAGCCAGCAGAGACAATATTATTAAGCAAGACAGCCAGCGTATATTTGGAGTGTCTTGCAAAAGGACAACCAGAGCCCTCTTATGAATGGCTAATTAATAGTCAAAATGCAATGGTACCTCTACCTGCAGGGCCTAGGTTAGTATGAATACCAGAAGTTGTTCATCAGTGTTGATGGAGCTCATGTCATGGAATGTTGATGAATTATGTTATTTAGAATCATCATCTCTGCATTCTAGCCACATCCTTGGGTGCTCTGCTCTTTTCCTTGAAACCCTGACTCATGCACCCAAACTCCATTGCATGGCTGTGATTCATTCATTGGTTGCTGTCTCCACATTGAAGGTTGGCCACCAAGGAATGCCACTTTACTATGTCTCTTGCCCTGATTGTGTACTTTGTCATAAGTTTGCAATTGCTGCATTTTTCTTTGGCACTTTTTATATCAGTGGGAACTGCTTATGAAGAGAGCTTCCAAGATAAGTTACTATGTCAACATGTAAAACCTGTTAGTGGGCACCGAAGGGTAGTTTTAAGAGGCAATTTTTGGGATTGAATAATGTAACATTTATAAGTCTCTAGTAGAGATGTGTGCAAACAGCAGCGAAACAATCTAGATGTTTGTGCACATCTGTTTCATAATTGCTTATAAAGCACGGTAAATTGTGAGACCAACTTTTAGGATCTTGATCATGCCGTTAGACGTCGTTTAGGACTTGTACTATTTGTCCACCCATCTCTATTATCAACAAAACAGAAGTCATGAATGTAGCCACAAATAAACAGAACATCAACATAACTATAGAAGGCAGGCAACTAGAACAAGTAGAGGAATTCAAATACCTAGGAAGTTTAATGACAAACAATAATTCTCAAACAGCAGAGATGGAATCTAGATGCAACAAAGCTTGTCAAATCATTGGACAGTTATCGCCACTATTGTCCAACAAGGAAATAACTCTAGAGGCAAAACGAGCACCATACAATACAATCTTCATCCCAACGTTGTGGTACCAATGCCAGACCTCGACCCTAGATGCAAGAACAATAAGAAAAATAACCTCTACTGAGATGAAATGTGTTAGACGAATGACAGGAAACAGTCTGGGAGATAAGATCAGGAATGAAGAACTGAGAAAAAAAGCTAGGAATAGCCCCCGCTATAGAATATATAAGGAAACAACAGATAAAATGGTTTGTTCACATGACAAGGCAGAAAGATCAAAACACAACATAACGAACCTTCAACAAACATTGTGAGAACACCAGACCCAAAGGTCGACCATGAAAAAGATGGATCGATGGAATATTAGAAGCACTAGGAAACATAACAGCAGCAGAGGCAAACAGAAGAGCAAAAAACCTCAATTTATATCTCCCCTCGACGCTGAAAGGCAGATGAGGAAGGAAAGAAGAAGATCTCTATTATGGGTGATATGGTCAACCTTATCTAATGAGTCTATACCTGCCATCTTTGCTTCTCTTATAAGTGTTCTTTTCAATGTCTCTCTTGGTCTTCCTCATTTTGTGTTTCCTGATGTTTTCCATATAAGAGCCTGTTTTGGAATTCTCTTGTCTCTTCTCAGTACATGTCTGACATATGTTCATCTTCTCTTCCTAATTGTAGATGAAATTATTGGTTGCATGACCATTTCTCTTATCTCATTACTAGTCTTGAATTCTTTCCATTGTACAGAGAGTTTTCTTCTTAGGCATTTGTCTTCAAAAGCGTTTAGTTTTCTCTCAACTTCCTTTGTTGTTTTCCAGTTTTCACATGCGTAGGTAAGTGTTAATACATTTGAGTTGAATATTCTAAGTTTGGTTTTCTTGCTTAAAAAGTAAAAGTAAAGTACCCCCGTCACGCCAAGTGGCGTATAGGGAATATGGTGTTAGTGACCATAATTTTTACAGACCTTCGGCACATGATTTTTGTGGTCAGTATTATGCCCGTACCACTTTACTTTCCCAGAAAAAATCCGGTACCCATTTAAGGCTGGGGGAACCCGGAAGCCGTCAGTTGGGATCGAACCCTACCTCTTGTCCTTTGTAGTTGAGTTCACTAACCACTGAGCTATTGTGGCCAGCACCCATGTTGGTTCGGAACCTACAACTACCATTTAATGTTGTGCTCATCAATGAGCCTGAACTAGCTCAAGTTGTTTCTCTTCCTGTCACCTACTGTGTTCGTTGCATCTGGATGCCACAACTACATTACCACATTGTATTCATCATTGAACATGAATTTGTGAAGCTGTCTAGCTCCCTGTCAAGTAATTTGTTCGTTGCTACTGTGTTTCACAACTACATTCTAAGCTCACACTCATCACTGAGCCTGAACTTCTACTAAAGCTGTCTCTCTTCCTGCCACCTACTTTGTTCGTTGCGTCTGGATGCAGTAACTACATTATAACATTGTATTCATCATTGAGCCTGAATTTGTGAAAGCTGTCTAGTTTCCTATCATGTAAATTGTTCGCTGTCTTAGAGTTTCATAACACCTGACACTAACACAATTCTGATTGCACGCAAATCTGCGAACTCTATAAATCCTTACGCTAACACCACTCTGACTGTCCATGAATCTGTGAACTCTCTCTAGCTCACTAACCCTAGACTGTTAGTTGACTTAGAGTTTCATAACTCCTGATTCTAACACAATTCTAATGTCCATGAATCTGTGAACTCTATCTAGCTCACTAGCCCTACGTTGTTCGTTGGCTTTGAGTTTCATAACTCCTTATTCTAACACAAGTCTAACTGTCCATGAATCTGTGAACTCTATCTAGCTCACTAGCCCTACCTTGGTCGTTGGTTTCGCGTTTCAGAACTCCTTATTCTAACACAATTTTGACTGTCCATGAATATGCAGCACTGTCCGTGTTACTCGACCGCCATATCCCAGCTGACTAACTCTAACCCCTAATAGGCACCACAACTCACTATGCTCACGGTACCAGTTTGCCAAACAACAACAAAACCGTCCGCTCGTTTTATCTCGAATGACTTCCCAACCTATCATTCTTCCTCACTTCCCTCCTTCCACCAACCATACCCCGTTTTACATTTCACCCTCACTCCTAATTGTGTCTTATTCTTTCCCGTGCTATTTGATGTTTCTCTATTCTCTTTATTACTAATCATTTTTCCCCGTGGACTCGCTGATTCTCTTTTTAGTTAACACCTTCTCACTCTCCCAACTTCTCCCATACACTCCCATTTGTCCCCCACCTTATACTCACTGCTTCATTTGAATGCTTTGTCATTTCTCTTATTTCTGCACTAATGTCTCTCTCTCTCTCTCTGCGATCAAGACTCAATCAGAGTAGGATTCCAGACTCTCACATGAAGTCAGCTGTCTGTTTAAACGAGTCGATTCCAGGGAGGTGGGCGTGGACCACATTGCTCTTCTCAGGTCTGCGTACTGGGGACAATCCTGTAGAACATGTTTTGTAGTCATATTGTCCAGTGTACAGTGGCATAGGCTGGTTGTACCTATTTTGAATTTGGTGAACATGTGATTTCTCATTCTATTGTGGCCAGTGCGTAGGCGAAGTATGATGACTTGATCCCTCCTTTGATAGTTGGTGGTATCCGTCACTCTCGTTATGCTTTGGGTGTTCTCGTTTCCATTTTTCATGGAACTGACCTTTGAGGATGGATTTGGCTTCATCATAACTGAGCGGATGGTTCTTTTGTGGTAATCTCCCTCCCTCTTTAGCTAATTTGTCTGCGCGTTCATTCCCGTGAATATTTCAGTGTGATGGTATCCACTGAATGACTACTCTCTGGAAGTTATTGCATAGTTGGTCCAGGGCTGTTCTCAAGTCATCTAGTTCATTGTTCTTGGAGATTTTTAGAGCTGATAGTGCATCAGTCAGAATCACCAATTTATTGTGCACGTTATTTTTGTGTTGAGCAGCCAGTGTTGCAGCATCTCTGATGGCCTGAGTTTCTGCTTAAAGTTGTTTGAGAATTTTCCAGTAGCTATTGACTTGGTGATCTCGTCCTAATTATTCAGCGTCAAGAACACACCCCCCCCCCCCCCCCCCCCCCCCCCCCCCGCGCCTCCATTTCTGGTGGCATTTGTAGCAGAGCCTTCTGTGTATATGTGGGACCAAGAGTCCTGTGGGAAGGTATCGTGTATGTGTTTTTCTGCTACGTGTTTTCTTTCTGTGTCTGATTGGGTGCCTTTTTACATGATTCCTGTTATATTTTCCTTAAGTTCTGGTATTTTATGTTTTCCATGAGGAGACATCAGATGGGCCCAAGGGTTTCGATATTGTTTGGGAAAGTACTGGGTCTCCAGTAGTTAGTTCATTGGCAATTGCAGCAAAGTTGCTCCTCTTTAGTCGTACAATTCCAGAACCAGTTATTCTTTGGTGCATGGGGTGGCTAAGGAGCCTTCTATATTTCTCAGCTTGTTGCAATACTTTAGTGACCCGTCTGTCATCTAAGGGTTGTAAACCTGTTACTGTTTCTAGAGTCTTGATAGGTGTAGATTTCATAGCACCAGTTATGATACGGGCAGCTTGGTTCTGTGTTCTGTTAATTTTGCTAAATTGTGGTTTGGAAGCCATAGCCCAGGCTGTGACTCCATACTCTAGAACTGGTCTGACTCTTCCTACGTTTAGTCTTTTCAAAATATTGCTGTCTGCCCCCCCAGTCCGTTCCTGCCAATTTCTTCATATTTGTTCATTTTCTGGCTTTTTTCCTTGCTCTGTCTATCTGATTTTTGCAAGTCATTCTGCGATTCATGGTGACATCAAGATATGTTAGGTTTTGGTCAATAGGGAGTGTATGGTCTTTTATCTTCAAGTTTGCAGAGAGTGTGTTTCTTGAAAGGCTGAAAATTGTATATGTAGTTTTTTTTTCGTTGATTGGTAAGAACCAGGTGTTCGTCCATTTTTCAAGTTCACCTAGGGCATCTTGCATCCTGGGTCCAGCCACCGACATACTTTCCTCGCGAGCCCATAATGCCAGATCATCTGCGTATATTGCTGAGTGTATTCTGGGTGGAATGTCCATTACAATGTCATTTATGAAAATTAAAAAGAGTGTTGGGGACAAGACTCTGCCTTGTGGGACACCTTGTTTGATAGAGACCTTCTTACTTAGTTGACCTTGAACTTGTGCTCTGGCCGTTCTATCCTGAAGGTATTGAGTGACCCAATTGAATAAACAACCCTGGGTGCCAAGTCTAAAATGCTTGTTCTTTAAACCCTCTCACCAAACTCTATCAAAAGCCTTCTCCATGTCAACCCACACTGCCAGTGTGTGTTTCTTTTCTTGTAGAGCATCC
The DNA here is from genome assembly GCA_032433765.1 of Megaustenia siamemsis. Taxonomy (NCBI): domain Eukaryota; kingdom Metazoa; phylum Mollusca; class Gastropoda; order Stylommatophora; family Ariophantidae; genus Megaustenia; species Megaustenia siamemsis. The sequence continues at coordinate 21,892,087 of JAVIAB010000091.1, read as the reverse complement.
TATATTTCCTGTGCAATGTAGGTGACCAGGTCTTCAGTTGATCTGTGCTGATGGAAGCCACTTTGTTGTGGTACGATTTGTTGTTTTGTCTCCAAATGCCACATAAGTCTTCTGTTAACCAGCCTTTCCATGAGTTTACTCAGGCAGCTCAGTAGGCTTGTTGGTCTATAGCCACTTGGGTCTAGTGGGTATTTTCCATGCTTGATGATGGGGCATCATAATAGCTTCTTTCCAGATTGCCGGCACATGACCTCTCTTCCAGCTAGCATTTATTATCCTTAGAAGCTGGCCCTTGGATTTCTGACCCAGATTTAGGAGTATTTCGTTGGAGATTCCATCTCTACCAGGGGAACTTTTGAGCTTCAATCCTTTGAGGGCAACATCTAATTCAGTTGGGGTAAAGATGGTCATCTGATGCTCTTCTGGTACTCTCATACATACAATAATTTGATTTTAATGAAAGACAGTTTGATATTGATGAAAGATAGTTTGATATGGATTGTCAATTTTGTTGTTCTCCATGTTTCACAGCCATATAAGACTGAGTTAACATTGGAAATGAAAATCTTTTTTATTTTTTTTTTAATTTAACCTAATTTCTTTGGACTTCCATATGTTTCCCATTGCAATGAATGTCCCTCTTGCTTTTGATATTATTCAATTCCTCCTTTTTTGTCTATATTACTGCTCAGATATATTGTAGATTGTATGTCTATTATAGTCCGTTTCATAACCCGTGCCCAACTTTTAAAATCAATATCTTTTTAAACGATTTTTCTAAGTTCTTCAAAATTTGCATGTAAAGTTATAATGATTAGAACCTAACAGGGAATTAATTTCATTAAAAAAAAAACATTTGGTTATTATTGTTGCTTATTTGATTTATATAAATTTATAACGACCCATTTATGTAGTCAAAACTTAATGTTTACAGTATTTAAGTTAAAAATAGCGAGTAAAAATCCATACACTGTCAAATTGACGTGTTTGCACGCTTTCAACGTGGGTTTTCTGACACAATTAGACACTTGTAATAAACACGAGACATTGTGTGTTCCATTTCCGTTCATTCAGCGGCGGAGACATGGAACGCTAACATTTATCATGAGTTTTAAAATGAAATTCTGCAGTTTACAAAACATCGCAATAAAAATGTATGGCTATTTTTGCAAAGAGGCTAAGCGAGGAAGATTATTTCATTCTTTAGAAAACCATGAGAATAGGACAAGACACATTTTGGATTTATCTAAACGGTCATTTAATTGCTGGATTCAAGCACGTGACCGTCAATGTTCCAAATATACAAAATCACAAGGAGGAGCAAAAATGTTGGATAATTTCGACAGTGAACTTATTAGAAGTGAAATTCGCAAAATGTTGGGTATGAATGAAACTGTTACAATAAGAAAATTAAAAGTATCGCTGAAAAAGAACAACAGTATTGAAATATCAAAGTCTACATTATGGAGGAATGTGAGAGCTGCAGGCTTTACATTCAGAAAGTATTCCAATGGACGAAACATCATCTGTGAGAAGCCACATATAGTAGTCATGAGAAGCAAGTACTTACGTGAAGTAAAAGAGGTGCGCAAGCAAGGTTATGATATTGTGTACTTGGATGAAACATGGATCATTGCTCACCACACTAACCAAAGGGAATGGCAGTTATCAGATGGAAAGATTAAGAGATTAATACCTAGCAGCAAAGGACAGCGCTTGATAATTGCTCATGCAGGTAGTCGACAACATGGACTAATACAGAATGCAGAGCTAATTTTTCTTTCAAAATCCATAGACAATCAGGATTATCACTCTGAGATGAATGGTCACATATTTAGACATTGGATTGAAAATTCTGTTCTCCCATCACCAGATCGACCATCTTGCCTAATAATGGACAATGCAGCGTACCACAACATTGTTGCACTTGAAGATAAAGTCCCGACGTCATCCAGTACAAAAGATGCTATTAAGATATGGCTCACAAAGGAGCACATACAATTTAATAACATGTACTTAAAACCTGAATTACTATCTCTAGTAAAGCAAAAACAGAGGACAAAGATTTTTCAAATAGATAAGATTATCCAAGAGCACGGTCATATAAGTTTGAGGCTGCCACCTTACCATGCTCATTTAAATCCATTAGAACTAATCTGGGTAAAAAAGGAAAGGACAAGTGGCAGATGAAAATACAACATTCAAAATATGCGATGTAAAGACTCTTGCTAATCTCGCTTTATTAAATATAGACAAAGATTATTGGGCTAAATGTGAAGACCACGTCTTAAAACAGGAAGAGGAATATTGGAAAAATGATGGTTTGTGGAATGTTCCTTAAATTAGTTCAACAAACGGTCCTTTTCAGGACCACACAACTATGAAAATTGGACATACAGGTATACCTTGATATTATCGTCCATCCTCGAACTGAGCAGACAATAATTCTCCTGGTGTTTTGTCTTATCCAGTTATTTCCCCATTACGGCCACGCCTTTACCTAGTGAAAATTAATCATAGACCAGCAACTACGGTAATTTCTATTCTTTAGGGGTTCACAATTTACAATTTTGGCAAACATCAAAGAAATTCGCCGCTTTAAGAAAACTGCAGCTGCAAGATATTTGTTAAATATACATTTAAAGGGTCTTTTGCATTCTAATAACATTTGGAAAATTTCAACAGTTTTTAACAAACGTTTACTGAGTAATAGCGTTTTGAAGTTGGGCACATAATTTGAAACGAACTATAGAGGTTTTTCTCCTATTATTATTTGGTTATTGCATTAATTCTCATAATTTTGGTCTTATCTCTATTTATTTTCAGTCCCAGGTTTTGTGATCTCTCATCAAGTATGCTCATTTTATCTTGCATCTGTTGATGATTATGTGATAGGAGAGCTATGTCACCAGCAAAGTCTAGATCATTAAGTTGCTTGGTCAGTGACCATTGGGTTCCATTTCTGTTGTTCTGAGTTATTTTCATAATCCAATCTATGGCCAGTAGAAAGAGAAGGCATCCCTGGCCCTACTCCTGTTTTATTTCAATGCTTCTGTAAGCTGCCCTTCGTGCACACTACATTTAATTCCTTCATACATTGTTGCTATCAGGTTAATAAACTTTATGGAGATTCCGTAGTGACTCAGTAACTTCCAAAGCATTCCTCTGTCTAAACTATCAAATGTGTTTTCGTAATCTATGAATCTGATATAAAGTGGGGACTGTAGTTCAAAGTTTATTTTAACTATTATAGATAAAGATAAGCACAAATATAAAATATACAAAATATCAAATACAATGTGGGTCAGTGAGAAAATAATGAACATCCAGGGTCAGGATTAAAATCCATGCCCTTTGGTAAAGCTCACCGTGTAAACATGCTCATTTTACAAGCCAAAAAAGGTAGCTTCCAAAGAATCTACACATGTTCTTTGCTGGAACAGTTTCTTCCTTTACTCTATTTCCAGCTTCCATGTACAGACATGTAGTTGGAATGTTTGTGGTACATGCCAGGAAGTGAAAGTGATGTCAACAAGGATAGCAATTTTCTAGCAGTACATTCCAATATAGTGTTTGAATTCATTCTAGCACCAATAACTCTCCGTTATAAAAGTTTTAATTTATGGTTTATTAAATTTATGGTTGCTGTAAGAACTGGTGATCAGAAGGAACACTTTTTATGAAGCTGAAAAGTTATAAAAAGTTGTTTATGTTTATAAAGACAATTTGTGAATCTTATGTTTATATTTGAAATAGGTATTCATTCACAACTGGCAAGTTGGAAATTCACAACCCAATAGCTAGTGATGAAAGTACTTACCAATGTAAAGCTACAAATCTTTATGGAACTGTGTTGAGCTCATCTGCACGACTTTCATTTGGATTCCTTGGAGAATTTTCAAATGTTGCACCAGCTCCAGTATTTGGGAGCGAATATGATGGAGCCCAATTAGTATGTCCAGATATACAAGGAAGACCAGGTATTGCTTAATTGTTAGTACATACTTCAGTCAAGTGAAACTAAGCATTGTTTAATTATTTAGTATTTCAGTCAAACAAAAACAGGTTTTGCCTCATTGTTAGTGATTACTTCAGTCCAATGCAACAAAGTATTGATTAATTATTTAGTTTTTCAGTCAAACAAAGGCAGGTATTGTCTCATTGTTAGTGATTACTTCAGTCAAGTGAAACTAAGTATAATTCAGTCAAGCCAGGTTGAAATCAGCCATTGATCCATGAGTTGAGAAAAGTGATTACAATAGCCTGTAAATACAAATTCTACAACTTTGAGCTTAGTTGGGCTGGCAAAGTTGTTGGGGCACTTATCTGCTTCTAACAAGCTGATTGGGATCCAATCCTCAACACTGATATATTTATTCAATACTCCACAATGATACATTTATTCAATACTCCACAATGATACATTTATTCAATACTCCACAATGATACATTTATTCAATACTCCACAATGATACATTTATTCAATACTCCACAATGATACATTTATTCAATACTCCACAATGATACATTTATTCAATACTCCACAATGATACATTTATTCAATACTCCACAATGATTGAGTTATTGAGTTATTTGCGGGTCATCATCATTGCACTCCGAACATGTCCATAGGTGCTCAGATCCCCTCCTCAGCAATTCCCTCAGTGTCCAGCGACTGACGACTCCAGTTCTATGTTGGTTGATAAGTCTTCTTACACGGCCACCAAGTTTCTCATTTCTGGCTGTGCCCATCTTAACTCCCATTTCCATCATTCGAAGAAGCGACGTTGATCTGTGTTTGTCGAAGTCCTGTGCTCTTCCCACATCTCGGAGTGCATTGATGACGTCCGCCCGGTCCATCGGTTGCCCGTCCTCAACGACAGCGCAGCTAGCCAACCTGTCCGCTCTCTCATTTCCCCGTACTCCCGCATGTCCAGGGACATAGACAAAGGTGACCTTACGTATATTGGATTTCTGCAACGACTCTACCCATTGCATGCGTACAAAGCCCGCCTCCACTTTTTTTATCATGCTCATCGAATCACTCAGTATACATGCGTGGATGTATTCTTGTGACTCTAACCATTTGAATGCCTTGGTCACTGCCATCACCTCCATTGTCATGCTACTCGTGGTCATGGCGTATGCACCACTGTCTTCCTTGGCTATTCTGCCTGCCGAACGTGCTGTAAATGCCCATGCACTTTTTTCGTGTCGTCTTACAGATCCGTCTGTATAGATGACTGCATCTTTCTCATCGGTGTTATCGCAGATGAGACCGTTGACCTCAGCATTAACCACGACTGGGTTCTGTTCCCTACTTTTCCTGTCGAGTGTGACAATACATGAGAAAGTCCCCTTGAATGACGTAGGCACTGGTATCCACTCCTCACCAACGCTGATATTGGTAAGCCCACAGACCTGTTTGATGACATCTTCTGCTCGGCCCACCCATGATTTGCCTCTTTTTAGCCTGGTACCTTTCTCTGTGTTGAGCACGTGGTGCAATGGATGCTCTGTATCTGTACTAATCTTCAGGTATGCTCGTGCTCTCCAGATCTTGATTCTGTCATCCATGGTTGGAAAGTCAAGAAGATACCTCATTGCCACACAGGGAGTGTCCCTCGTACATCCCAGGATAATGCGCATGGCTTCATTTTGTATTTTCTCCAGCCTATCAATTTGAGTCGTACTGACAGTAAGAATGGCCAGGGCATACTCGATTGGTGCGAGGACTAATCCCTGGAACAGAAGAGTAAGTAGCCTCTGCTCGATGTTGGCAGCTGCCATGACCTTCAAGGCGGCTAATCCTTTGCGGGATTTTGTTATCACATGGTCAACGTGGTCCCGAAAACACAGGCTGCGATCAAACTTAACTCCGAGGTATGTCATCAACTTGTCCCTGGTCACCTCATCAGCTCCCATTCGTACTACCGGTGTGGTCGTATTAATGATATGATTGTTAAGGGAGAACCATGAAACTGATGCTTTATTAGGATTAACCAAGGCACCTGAAACCCCACACCAGGAAGAAATGCGATCGAGTTCGTCTTGCATTGTGGAGGCGATTCCCCGTCTGTCTCTTCCCTGTCGATATACCAGAATATCATCAGCAAAAGTCATAGTTCTTCCCCTCCCATCCAGCTGTTGGGCCGTGATCGTTATTGTGTACACATTAAATAGAACTGGTGACAATGGTGAGCCTTGTGGCAGCCCAGGACAAATGGATGTTGGCTCGGAAGACCAACTTCCACATCTGAGTATCACCTTCCTCTGAAACAGTGCCGCGGCGATCCATCTAATGAGGAAGGGGTTCACCGCCAGTTTGAGAAGCATATGCATGAGATATTCAAATGGTACCCTGTTGTATGCATCCTCCAGATCTATAGCAGCAGCACATGTCTCCTCTCGTCTGTGGAAGCCTTCGAAGACGTCATAGGCAAATACTGCCGCATTGAGCCATGTCTCTTTGTTATATCTATAACCTCCGAGTGTGGATGGGAATACGCGTTTCTGTTCAAGGCGACACGTGAGGACACGGGCAACTATTTTCTCCAGCAGCTTGCCCGCAGTATTCTGCATTGTGATGATTCTGTAGGCACTGATCTGAGAATGGTCCTTGTTTGGCTTCGGTAGCGGTAGTAAGTAGCTGTGTAGCCACTCCTCCTTAATCTGGCCACTCCGAATACTGGCATTAAACTCATTGGCCAGTGTTGTCAAGTCGTCATCAGCTAAATCGCCTATGTCATCATACCGAACACCATCTGGACCAGGAGCAGTGTTGTGTGACCTTTTAAGTGTCGCGCGAATGGTATCGGTTGTGATTGTGAGATCTTCTTCCAGCCCTACATCCTCACACAAATTTGACAAAGATCCCCGTATCCTCATTCTTACAGCCTCATTTCTTTGGTCCGTCTGCTCAATGTAGCGGGCAAGCAGGGCCTTCCCTTTGCTCTCATCAGATTTGTGCCATATCTGGTCTGTGCTCTGAAAGTCTGGTATACCTCTGTGTCGTGGTGTGCCATTCATGCACTGATGAAGGCGCCAGAATGTGGCTAGCGATTTTTCTGAGCACACTTTTTTACAGAAGTCATCCCATTTGGCATCCTTAGCCTGCTTAGCGCATAGTTTAAAGTGCATCATTTTTTGGTCGACCTCTACTTTCAGACGCTTCAAGAGCTCAGGTTGTGTTCTACCATACCTTCTGGCTTTCTGCCATGTTTTGACCGTTTGTCTCTTGCTCCGCCAAGCTTCCTCGACATCTACGTTCCACCAGGGTGGCTGCGTCCATCTCTCCTGCCTCCTACGAGGGGCGCTCTGTTTCCTATGTCTGATTTTGCTAATGACGTCCTGGTCTGTTTTCTCGTAGTTGAATGTGTGGAGCTTTCTTCTCTGGCATTTATTTCCGCTTTTCTCAATTAGGAGGACACATGGATAGTGATCACTTCCGTGGAACCCCAGTGCACTCCACCTGCAAACCGGTGCGAAGGTGGAAGACACCAGTGCCAGGTCTATGACACTATCAGAGTCCCCTGTTCGAGTGGCCATTCTTGTTGCCCTTCCATCATTCAAGCACACTAAATCGGCCGATACCAGTGCGTTCTCTAGGTCTTCTCCCTGCTTGTTGGTTATGACGTTGCCCCACTGGTCTCCTCTAGCATTAAAGTCTCCGCAGAAAATGACATTCTCTTCATCGAACTCGAAGAGATTCTGCCATTGTTGTGTGTTCACCTGCCCATTACAGGCATACACATTAACAATCACGAAATGAACTGGGGTCTGCACCCTAACCGCATGTACCTGCAATTCTGCATTGTTCCACGCAGACATATCAACCTCAGCTGCCACCATATTGTTGCGCACAAGGATGGCCTGCCCAAGGTGTCGTCTATTGTAAAAGCAATGAAAGCCAGGAGTACTTACTGTCCTGTCACCAAGAAGAGTTTCTTGCAAAACCATTATATCGGCGCCGCACAGTAGCTTATCAAGAATGGGCCGTCGTTGATTAATGGACCCACAATTCCAATAAGTAACGCGCACATACTTTAGGCCTAGCCTCTCACACTTTGATAGTTTAGTGCCACCCCTCTTGCCCCGTCGTGTTTTCCTTCTTCGATGATGTAGTTTGGGCTGCATCTGAAAACTTACACTTCTTACCGTCGTCTTTAAAGATGAACGTCGCTGAACGTTGTTGCTTTGGATGGCCTAGACTCACGTGCACTTGCTCAGTCGCACGGCCTAGAACCCGTTCCACGTTATAAACTGGCCAGCTCCAGTAACTTGCTCAGCAGCACGCGGAAACACTGTGAGCTTCCTACAAATTAAATGACTTACGCGTCCTTGACAACAGACCGGCGTAAACAAACCGCCATTTTTTGACGCGTTCAATAGTGTAACAACAATAATAAGTGATGAAAGAAGGAAATTATAACAAAATGCAATGAATCAAAAGAAGCAAAGTGATTAACATCAAATAGAAAGCGCACACACTCACATGAACCCTCCACAATGATACATTTATTCAATACTCCACAATGATACATTTATTCAATACTCCACAATGATACATTTATTCAATACTCCACACTGATACATTTATTCAATACTCCACACTGATACATTTATTCAATACTCCACAATTATACATTTTGTCTGACCAACCCGATTTTGGCATTTATTCATGGAGCCACTGAAAATGTCTATCAGAGATATGTCTCTTGCCAAAGCAGAACAGCATGATGCTGACTATATCACCCACAAATGTATAGAAGACAAAAATGTGGGCCCTGATGTCATATTTCCCCATACACTATAAGGTGACATGTACCTTCTAACTAATGTAAGTTTTCTAAAGTTTCATATGTTTGTGAGGGCCAAGATGCTCATCCAGCAACTGAGCTGAGTGTGGCCCACAGCTGATTGCATGGTGTAGTCAGTGACCCACAGCTGATTGCATGGCATAGTCAGTGACCCACAGCTGATTGCATAGTGTAGTTAGTGACCCACAGCTGATTGCATAGTGTAGTCAGCGATCCACAGCTGATTGCATAGCATAGTCAGTGACCCACAGCTGATTGCATAGTGTAGTCAGCGACCCACAGCTGATTGCATAGTGTAGTCAGCGATCCACAGCTGATTGCATGGTGTATTCAGTGACCCACAGCTGATTGCATGGTGTAGTCAGTGACCCACAGCTGGTTGCATAGCGTAGTCAGTGACCCTCAGCTGATTGCATAGTGTAGTCGGTGACCCTCAGCTGATTGCATAGTGTAGTCGGTGACCCTCAGCTGATTGCATAGTGTAGTCAGCGATCGACAGCTGATTGCATAGCGTAGTCAGCGATCCACAGCTGATTGCAAAGCGTATTCAGTGACCCACAGCTGATTGCATGGTGTAGTCAGTGACCCACAGCTGATTGCATAGCGTAGTCAGTGACCCTCAGCTGATTGCATAGTGTAGTCAGCGATCCACAGCTGATTGCATAGTGTAGTCGGTGATCCACAGCTGATTGCATAGTGTAGTCGGTGATCCACAGCTGATTGCATAGTGTAGTCGGTGATCCACAGCTGATTGCATTTTCATTTTTCTAGTTGGCATCGGGTGAACACCAAAAATAAATAAGAGGGCTTTTCATTTTTCTAGTTGGTATTGGGTGAACACCAAAAATAAATAAGAAGACTTTTTATTCTTCTAGTTGGCATCGAGTAAACACCAGAAATAAATAAGAGGACTTTTCATTCTTCTAGTAGCCATCGAGTGAACACCAGAAATAAATAAGAGGACTTCATTTTTCTAGTTGGCATCGGGTGAACGCCAGAAATAAATAAAAGGACTTTTCATTCTTCTAATTGGCATTGGGTGAACACCAGAAATAAATAAGAGGACTTTTCATTCTTCTAGTTGCCATTAGGTGAACACCAGAAATGAATAAGAGGACTTTTCATTCTTCTAATTGGCATTGGGTGAACACCAGATATAAATAAGAGGACTTTTCATTCTTCTAATTGGCATCAGGTGAACACCAGAAAAAAATAAGAGGACTTTTCATTCTTCTAATTGGCATTGGGTGAACACTAGAAATAAATAAGAGGACTTTTCATTCTTCTAGTTGGCATTGGAAGAGAGCCATGACTAATGTAAAGACAGATCTTGGAAAGGTTCTGGCAAAAGCAACATACAAAGAATTAGACAACAAAGTGAAAAGTTCGGCAAGAAGAGATACAAGAGCTTATATAGACAACTTGGCAGAGAAAGCAGAGACAGCTGCAATTACAGGAGACAGCAGAACTCTTTATACTGTACAAAAGATGCTGACAAACACCTATACATCCAGTGGAACACCAATTCTAGACAAATCTGGATTAATGCTAACAACAAGCGCAGACATAAAAGCCCGTTGGGCGGAACACTTCAAAGAAATTCTTAACCGTCCACTACCTCACAGTTTAATAGATTTTGAAGCTGAAACACCAGCAGCAGAATTAGATGTAAATTTAGATGACTTCACCTTGAGTGAAATAGAAACCACCTTAAAGCTAATGACCAATAACAAGGCTGCTGGAGAGGATAAGTTAACAGCTGAGATCCTCAAGGCAATTGATAGCCATAATTTAATACATCTCCAAAAAATGTTCAACATCATTTGGAAAACAGAGAAGACGCCTCATAAATGGAAAAAAGGAATCATTGTTAAGATCCAAAAAAGGGCAATCTTAGAGATTGTAACAATTGGAGAGGCGTGACACTTTTGTCAGTTGCCTCAAAATTATTCTGTAAAATCATCCTAAATAGAATAAAGGATTCAATAGATACAGTAATGCGTGAAGAACAGGCTGGGTTTAGAAAAGGGAGAAGCTGTCTTGACCACATTTTCACTCTACGACTTATATTGGAGGAACACATTGAAAAGCAAAAACCTTTTGTACTTAACTTCATCGACTTCAAAAAAGCATTTGATAGTATTCATAGAGATTCTTTGTGGAAAATTCTGAAGCAATATGGCTTACCATCAAAAATCATAAATATTATCAAAGACATGTATGATGGTTACACATGTGCAGTTCGAACAGAGGAAGGACTGAGCGAATGTTTCCCAATAGAAACTGGGGTTAAACAAGGATGTATTTTATCGCCCTTGTTATTTGGAATTGTTATGGACTTCATAATGAAGAAATGCTGCACTGGTAATAAAGGCATCGAATGGATACAAGGAGACCATTTGGAGGACCTGGACTTTGCTGATGACATAGTTCTCATCAGCAATCAGATAAAAACGATGCAGGAAAACACAAATGAACTATCATCAATAGCCAGCAAAATTGGGCTTGAGGTCAATCATGAAAAGACTAAAGTCATGAAAAGTTTAATTCCAACAAGTGACAAAATATACATGGAAAACAAACCAGTAGAAGAGATCGATCACTTCATCTATCTTGGAAGTCACATTGATCGAGAAGGGGATACGAGCAAAGAAATTAGAATCAGACTGGCTAAAGCAGCAATGTCTTTCAGAAGCCTTGAAAAGTTGTGGAAATCAAAACTCATTAGCACAAACACAAAACTTAGGCTATTCAAATCAAATGTACTATCAACCCTTACGTATGCGTGTGAAAGCTGGAAAACAACAAGAGATATAGAAACAAAGTTGAACGCATTCGAAAATAAATGTCTAAGGAAAATACTTGGTATAGAATGGAACGAATTCAAAACAAACGAGGAAATTAGAGAAATCGCCAATCAACCACTAATATCTTCAGTAATAAAGAAAAGACGATGGTCATACGTTGGACATGTGATGAGAAGAGATAATAATCGAATAGCAAAGCAAGCCCTCATATGGGAAACAACAGGTAAAAGAAAAAGAGGAAGACCCAGGGAGACACTGAGAAGAACATTGATGAGAGAGGCAAGAGCAGCAGGAATCGGCTCCCTCAATGAGATAGAACTGCTTGCACAGAACAGAGACAGATGGCGAGATTTGATAAAATATCTTTAAAAGAAAACTGCTAGAACAAAAATTCATATAGGAGAAGGTGTATCTTGGTCTACGCCCTATGGGCCGGTTACGGCTCGAAAGGTCAATAGATAGATAGTTGGCATTGGGTGAACACTCTTGAAATAAATAAGAGGACTTTTCATTCTTCTAATTGGCATTGGGTGAACACTCTTGAAATAAATATAAGAGGACTTTTCATTCTTCTAATTGGCATCAGGTGAACACCAGAACTAAATTTGCCTGTGATTTACAATAATGGACTTTAAAAAATGTATATAGAAGTGAGAAACATGACTATATTAATTTTAATTGCTAAAGAGTAAAAATAAGTTACAGAAAATGATTTACATTATAGTGATGTATAGCCATAATAAAAGGAAACGGCCTTTAGCTTCAACTGCAAAAAGACATTGTTGATTGTATCAGTGAAAACATCTCTGAAGTGCACAATTCAAGAAAATTGGACCGTTTTAAAACAGGTCAATGAATTCAAATATTTTGAAATGATGTTGACATATTGTTGATGTACAGCAGAAGTGAAGTTTATAATAGTTTGGACAAAGGCTGCATTCCAATGAATATTACCCAAGCTGTCTTTGACAAATTTTTCACTTTTATGTAGAACCAGTCTTAGCATATACAAATTAGCCCTGGACAATGGACAACAGGCAAACAAAATTGTAGATGGCTTTAAAAATGTAGTTTTACAGAAGAATGTTGAGAATATCATGGACGAAGAGCAATAAGAATGTTCTAAAAGAGGTCAAAGTTGGAAGAAAACTTGTTCTCAAAACATCAAGAGAAAACAATCACCATTTTTGGCCATAAATGAGAAAGGAACAGCTGGAGTAAGCTGTGGCAGCTGGAAAGATTGAAGAATGAAGAAGTAAAGGGAACAGCTAGAGTAAGCTCTGGGAACATCATTGGAGGATGAAGAAATAAACGAATAGCTGAAATAAGCTCTGGAAACATTGGGGGAAGGAAAAATAAAGGGAACAGCTGGTGTAAGCTCTGGGAACATCATTGGAAGATGAAGAAATAAAAGGAACAGCTGGAATAAGCTCTGGAAACATTGGGGAAGGAAAAATAAAGGGAACATAGAAAGGATACCAGAAGAATGCTTTGGTAGGAAACCTTTCCTAAATAAAAATAAAGTTTTGGTAAATAGCTTTAGAGAAAGTTATTGAGAGACATGATAATCTTAGACAACATAAATTGTGTTTGATTATGATTTTTTATTTTAATAAATGATCACTTTGACAGTCTATGAAGAACAAGTGAAGTAATCCTGGTTGTTGAAGCATACACTTTTAAAGCTTCAATGTGATCATGCATTTTCTAGTTGTGAATACAACTATTGCTGTCTTCTTCTTCTTCTTTCCTTCCTCATCTACCTTTCATCATCAAGGGGAGATATAATTTGTGGTCTTTTGCTTTTCTGTTTGCCTCTACTGCTGTTATATTTTCTAGTGCTTCTAATATTCCATTGATCCATCTTTTTCGTGGTTGACCCTTGGGTCTGGTGTTCTCACAATGTTTGTTGAAGGCTCGTTGTGTTGTGATCTTTCTGCCTTGTCACGTGACCAAACCATTTTATCTGTTGTTTCCTTATATATTCTATAGCAGGGCTATTCCTAGCTTTTTTTCTCAGTTCTTCATTTCTGATCTTATCTCTCAGACTATTTCCTGTCATTCTTCTAACACATTCCATCTCTGTAGAGGTTATTTTACTTATTGTTCTTGCATCATGCTATTACTGTGAATTTTATTTTGTGCAGGATTTTGTATTATTTACATTTATCCTTATAAGAACGTGAAGTAGCTTCACATATGATCAGGTTTTTAGATGCTAATAAATTGTATATACTTTCAACTGCTGTAGACATTAATTCATCTTCTTCTTTCTTCCACAGCAAAAAGCTACATGTGGTATAAAAATAACTTTGAGGTTATTCGACCACTAGCACAGAAACATACTTTTATTTCCTCAAGTGGAAAATTATTGTTTTCTGAGTTGGCGACATCTGATGAAGGAGTATATTACTGTATTGTTACGTTGTCTAGCTATGGTCAGAAGGGAAATTACATTGGTTCTGCACAGACAGAAAGCAGAAACAGCTTGGGTTTTCAGCTTTCTATTAAATCAGGAGGAGCAAGTCAGTTTCAGCCTAAAATTCAAAATGAATTCATATACGTATTCCCACCAACACCGACAAGAGAAGGAACTGTGAGTTTAGAGTGCTTTGCTTATGGAACCGGGCCTCTAGTGTACACTTGGTTTAGGGGAAACAACAAACCACTTCCCACTGGGCACAGATTTGACAGTAATTCTCGAATACTTATGCTATATGATGTTAAACTTGAGGATGGAGGACCATACACATGTAAAGTAATCAGCATCGCAACAAACCTTTGGGATGAAAGAAGCATAGACTTGGTGATTCAATCAAAACCATACTTTACCTACCCACTCACTCCACAGCATGTCGATGTTGGAAGTAGATTAACATGGCATTGTGAAGCCTCGGGCCAACCTTTGCCTACCTACCAGTGGTTTAAGAATGGAAATGTTATCACAAGTTCACCTGGAGTTACAGTTGTAGTCAACACTTTAACCATAGATGCTGTTGAAGTCAAGAGAGATTCTGGGATGTATCAGTGTTCTGCAACAAATCAATATGGAACCACCTTCAGTACTGGTCAGCTCAGAGTTTTAGGTAAGTTCTTTCCCTTTGTCACTTACTCTGTGCACCACACAATATTGTAGCAATTGGACCCAAACACTGCAATCTAGTTTTGCAGAATATCAAGATATGCTTATTCTACATCCCAGGTAACTTTTTGTGATGATGGCCGCTTTCATTTAATAGTGACTGTTGACTGTTACCACATGCCAAACCAGCATCAAAGTGGACAAAAGAATCTGTTTAAAGATATGATGAAGGCCTCATTAAAAGCCTTTAATATGAATCTTAGCTCGTGAAGAAATATAGCACAGAAAGAACTACTTGGTATACATCTCTTTGACGTAGGGCTACAGCATTTTATATCTCTAGTGAAGTCCCATATGGCTGAATTTTGTGTGAATGCCACTTTTTCCTATTTTTTTGTCCATGTGGTTCTGTGCTCACGTGTCCCCCACCATACAAGCAGATATTCTCCAGCCTCAGGGGTATTCTCATGTGTTTCTCATCAAGAGTTGTAATGTTTTGGGTAGATTTTTTCTCTCTTAATGTTGCCTAATCTTAAACAAGTGCAACGTTTGAAATACTTGGGCATAGTGATAACATCAGATGGAAGATGCAACACAGAAATAAAAGCAGAATAGCCAAAATAGCATTTCAGAAAATGAAAAATATCTTATGCAACAAGTCTATGTCAATAGAAATGAGAAAGAGAGTTCATCGATGCTATATAGAACTAATTCTGACCTATGGAAGCGAATCATGACAATAGACAAACAAATGAACAGACAATTAGAGACCACAGAGATGGGATTTCTCAGAAGAATGTTGAAAATTCCCTGGACAGCTAAAAAGACCAATGAGAAAGTTCTCAAAGAGGCCAACACAAAAAGGGAGCTCTTAAAAAACATCAGAAAGAAGCAATCAACATTTTTTGGGCACATCATGAGAAGATGAAAGTTGGAATACTTGGTTACAATTGGCAAAATAAAAGGAAAGAGAGATCACAGGCGACAAAGAGATAAAATACTGGACAGCTTGGTGTCATGGCATGGAAAACAGTCAACAACAGAACTCATACGATGCACTTTGGATAGAAGATTGTGGAAGGACATGAACGCCAACTGGTATGGCACATGATGATGAATGTTGCCTAATCTTTTTGATTTTCAACTGCCAGGGTTCTTTAACATGCACAGAATGCACATTAGACCTCCTGTTTTATGAGTGAGTTAGATATCAGATCTCTACTACCCAAAGATATCAGATTTCGCTACCCAAAGATATCAGATCTTACTACCAAAAGGACTGAATTTTGTGTGAATGTTACTTTTCCTATTTTTCACACTGGAATTGTGTGTTCATGTGCCCCCACCATACAAGCAGATATTCTCCAGCTTCAGAGGTATTCTCATATTCTTAACGTCATCAAGAGTTTTAGGTAGATTTTTTTCCTATTAATGGAGCCTACTGTTTATGATTTTCAACTGCCAAGAGGTCTTTAACATGCGCAGATTGTATGCGGGGCGTTTTTCCACAGTTTTCTGAGAGGACTAGACATCAGATCTCACTATCCAGGGGAGGTTAAAGCCACAAATAAACCACTGATTTGATTTAAAAAAAAAAAATTTTATTCATTTTTCCACTGCTTGTTGTGGGAATCAAACCCTAGACCCTACTGTCCAGAGGCCGGCATCCTACCTTTAGACCACTCAGCCACCTGTACTGAACTTTGTTTTTGTACTTAGTAATTTTGATTTCCATATTTTATCAAGATTTCTGAAAGCCAAAGCCGCCATTACTGCCTTTGTATGTCCTTGACCTATGTAGCTTCCAAGATCTACAAAGTGGTCTACTTTTTCCTCTGCTTTTCCTTCCATGTATATTGTTTCTTTTGTGCAAATTTTATTTTTTCCATTACTTTTTGTCTTTTCTTGGTTGACCTCAAGTTCTACTTTTTTAGCCGTTGATGAAAGAGTATTTGTTTTTTCATGCATTATGTTCATATTGCTATGGATAAGAACTACATGTATGTTGTCTGCAAAATCTTCTATCCTTCCTCTTTAGATTTTCAGTGTTAAAGGAAGATATAATTTGTGGTCTTTTGCTCTTCCTTTGGCCTCTTTTGCTGTTTCCTGGTGTTATTGAGTTATTTGCGGGTCATCATCATTGCACTCCAAACATGTCCATAGGTGCACAGATCCCCTCCTCAGCAATTCTCATGTCCAGCGACTGACAACTCCAGTTCCCGTTATGGTTATGGAAGGCCTCGGTATCACTGCAAACGAATTAGAATCCATAATTGCTCAGCTGGTGTTCAACCCTCTCAGTGTGCTCTCAGTATTTGTTGAAGGCCTTGGTGTGTTGTGTTTTAATATTTGGCTGTCTTATCACATGGCTAAACCATTTTTGAAAAAATGAGGTTCTCTAAGATCCACTTGTCCATCCAATGCCTTTGTTATCTGTACAATGTTTCAGCATTACGAAGTCAATGTCTGTTTCAAATAACAAAAAAGATAAAAATACAAACTGCTTTCACTCCAGTTTCAATCTGGAACCATCCACCCAGTCCTAACTCTGTGCTGCACAAGAGAAACTTTAATATCAAAGTGGTATTTTAGTTCAAATCTTTGAAATTGTGCAGTATTTATTGGACGAAATTTGTTCTGAACCTAGTACATTCAACACATTCTAAACATTGATACTGTATAGAAGTGGTTTCATTTTGTGACACCAAACTAAAAATGTCATATTTTTAGTTTGTGTAAATATTTTTTTTGTTTGAATGGTCATATTCATACTCATCATTGAATGCAGTTTCAGCATTGAAGGTTGGCTACCATGGAGCACCATTCCACTCTGTCTCTTGGTTTGATAGTTCAGGTTCTCATAGGATGACTTGTCCATCTTGTGATGTTACTCATCCATGTTAGTCTTGGTCTGTCTCTGCCTCTTTTATCTTGTATTTTCCCTTCAAAGATTACTTTTAGTAGGCTGCTGTATCTTTTCACATGCCCCAAAAATCTTGTTTGTCTTATTGTATAAGTGATATTTTAATAATTAATGCTCCAATCATGAAAATAAAAGAATGAGAATTTGAGGGGTACATTGAGTTTTAAGATACAGTTTTTTAAAATAATTTTGAATGTATAACAGAAGCATGTTAATAATTTTGAATGTATAACAGAAGAAGCATGTTAATAATTTTGAATGTATAACAGAAGCATGTTAATAATTTTGAATGTATAACAGAAGCATGTTAATAATTTTGAATGTATAACAGAAGAAGCATGTTAATAATTTTGAATGTATAACAGAAGCATGTTAATAATTTTGAATGTATAACAGAAGAAGCATGTGTATTTTATCTTCCTGAAAAGACTGGTGAAAATCAATTAACAAACAATTATTGTTCAATGTTGCAAAATATACGGTACATGCATTAAAATGCAAGTTCCTTATGCCATTTTCAGTACCTTCCCGACATGTAGAACAAAAATCAGTTTTGATATTTTGCTGCTCCTGGAAGTTGTCAATCTACAGTTTATAACATGACTTCAAACATACTTTGATACTTTTTATTTTAGAAAAATTGTATGTGTAGATTAATTTAAGAATTTTAAAAATGTGACCCCAAAAAAATGTTTTTTTTCTCATATGACTTGAAAATACAGTATATATAAAAAAAATAAGAGTTCTTCTATGTTATATGGAGCCAGTCTTGATGTATGTATATGAATCCCGGACAACACAACTACAGACAAAATAATCAATGGAGACCACAGAAGTATGGTTTTATAGAAGAATGTTGAGAATACCATGGGCAGCTTGGATGGTCTCTTCTTCTTTTCACCTTTAAAGTGGGACGTGACTGCATTTTATCACTAGTTTATGACAAAGCCATGGTATTTACACAATTTTGACCCAACACCCAGTACCTGGATGTTCTAAAAGGGGCCAGAGCAAAGAGAAAGCAGATTTCCAACATAAGAAAGAACAACATCATTGTGTTGGCCATGTAATGAGAAGACAGAATATTTTGTGAAAAATCGAGTGAAGAAGAGATAGGGGAAAATGAAGAGAAAAGAATAAAGACTGAAAGATTGATTTGGTTGGAAATCAGCAGAATTGATAATTGTGGATCTCTTAATTTGTAGTGATAGAAAGTTGTGGAGTGACATGATCACCCTCCCCAGCAAGAATAGTACCTGATGATCACAATAGTGGTGAACTCTAACATTTTTCTTGACAAAGTTCTGTTATGTGGGATGCTCTTCACATTTCTAGGTTTTTTTTTTTTTTTTTTTTTTTTTTCTGTTTTTTTTTGTTGATATACTGAATCTTCATGGCTCTTTATCTGATCTTTTCAGAGCCTAAATTAAAATACATTAACATTTTTCTATATGCTCTGAATTCTGTCTTATTTAAGTTAGTCTTCATGGCAGTCTTCAAATTACTTTTAGATAAAGCCTTTAACATGTATGCTGATCTAAAATCATAAGATACAGACAAGTTCATTATTTAAATGGTTCTTTTCAGAAATTGCACCATCGTTCTCAAAGAATCCAATGATGAAGTTAACATCAGTTGCACTTGGAGGACAAGTCACTATTATCTGCAGCCCTGAAGCAGCACCAGCACCAAAGTACACTTGGCTGAAGGATGGAAGTGAACTTGCTTTAGAACCTGGCCAGCATGCAAATGATTCTCATTACAAACTATTGATGAATGGTAACTTGATCATACAGAGCATTGTGGCGAGTGACCAAGGAAAGTACATTTGTCGGGTGAAGAATTCAATCGGTGAAGCTGAGGATTATTCTGTTCTAAAAGTAGTTGGTAAGTTTAAAGTTTCTACAGGTATTACCTACATTAGAGTAAACATATTGCTAAGTTATGGATCAGCAGAAGTCTAGTTGAATAAATGAAACATCCACAATAACAGCAGACTTGGTACTTGATGATGGTGATTATAGTTATAGGAGTTATAAAGAACTAAGAAGAAAGTTAGTTATAACACCTGGAGTAAAATAGATATTAAAAAAATAAAAAAATTAAATGGTTTCACCATGTGACAAAACATAAACAACTAGCCATGATCCACACTGCCATCTCTCTCTCTCTCTCTCTCTCTCTCTCTCTCTGCGATCAGGACTCAATCAGAGTAGGATCCTAGACTTTCACATGAAGTCAGCTGTCAGGTTAAGTGTGTTGATCGCCCCCCCCACAGACAGAACATCACAATTAGAGTCTGCCAGATCCACTCTGACTGAACACCCGTTAAAACGTTGCACTGTGTTCTGCGCCAGTGGTCCAGTGCATCCGATTTCAGCCAGCATTTTATTCAGGTTTGCTTTCCTTAGCCTTTGATTGTCCCCAATCTTCCTGCAAGGCAGTAGATTGTCTTTTCTGTAGGGGGATTCTGCCCTTAGATGGTCGGCCCTCCCAGGTTTACGAGCACCATCTGCCCGAGTCACTAGAGGTGACTAACACAGACACACACACACAAAGGAATGAGATGTGACTAACACAGACATGTACACAGCGATACGAGGCATGACTAACACTGACACACATCAAGATATGAGATATGACTAACACAGACATACACGCAAAGATATGACACATGACTAACATAGACATGCACACAAAGATATGAGATATAACTAACATAGATATGCACACACAAAGATATGACGCATGCCTAACATAGACATGCACACAAAGATATGAGATATGACTGACATAAATATGCACACACAAAGATATGCACACAAAGATATGAGATATGACTGACATAAATATGCACACACAAAGATATGACACATGACTAACAAAGACATGCACACACAAAGATATGACACATGCCTAACATAGACATGCACACAAAGATATGAGATATGACTGACATAAATATGCACACACAAAGATATGACACATGACTAACAAAGACATGCACACAAAGATATGAGATGTGACTGACATAGACATGCACACACAAAGATATGACTTATGCCTAACATAGACATGCACACAAAGATATGAGATATGACTAACATAGACATGCACACAAAGATATGAGATATGACTAACATAGACATGCACACACAAAGATATGAGATGTGACTAACATAGCCATGCACACACAAGGATATGAGATGTGACAAACACGGACATGCACACACAAAGATATGAGATATGACTAACATAAACATGCACACAAAGATATGAGATATCACTAACCCAGACATGCACACACAAAGATATGACACATGATTAACACAGACACACATAAAGATATGAGACATGATTAACACAGACACACCAAGATATGAGATATGACTAACATGACACACACCAAGATATGAACCATGGCTAGCACACACACACACAAGCTAAGATATGAGCCATGGCTAGCACAGAAACACACTAAGATATGAGCCATGGCTAGCACAGAAACACATTAAGATATGAGCCATGACTTCACGGAAACACACCAAGATATGAACCTTGTCTAGCACTGTAACACATTAAGATATGAGCCATGGCTAGCATGGAAATACACTAAGATATGAACCATGGCCAGCACAGACACACACCAAGATATGAACCATGGCCAGCACAGACATACACTAAGAATGAATCATGGCCAGCCCAGACACACACTAAGATATCAGCCATGGCCAGCACATACACCCACTAAGATATCAGCCATGGCTATCGCAGACACCCACTAAGATATCAGCCATGGCTATCGCAGACACCCACTAAGATATGAGCTACGACTAGCACGGATATACACTGAGAATTGAGCCATGGCTCAATTCAAGAGAAGCAGAAGAGGAGGTAGAAGAGCAGCGATCGTGAAAGGTATCCATATCTTTGGGTTTGTTGTAGTCGGCAGACTCTTCTTAACGTGGGAATCATCGACATACGAGACGCAGGCCCCGGTTAACTGTTCACAGGTGTCGTTGAAACAGTTGTCCGGACATTTGAGAGTGCAGTCTGACCCGTAGTACGTTTCCTTGCACGTACAGTCTGCACTTTCCGGGTCACATATGATGTCACAGCCATCAGAGCACGTCTGTTCGCACTGTAGCCCAAAATTACCATCGGGACAAGTGTCATTACAGGTATAGCCAGGATGTTTATATTGTAGACATTTTCCTGATTTTTTCTCACATAAAGGACAGACACTGAGACAAGACCTGGAGCAGTCATGTCCATAGATCCCATGTGAACAGTTGCTGTGACACGTATCGATGATGACGTTGCATCCTTTGCCACACCCACTACACACTTGGAGACAAGCAAAGTCAACATTGTTTACATCATGGCTCGAACGCAAACAAGCGTCCATCTTGGTGCGTTCCATGACATCATCTATCAATAAATGGCATGAAAATAACAGAATGAGAGGGCTTCCTAAAAAAACAGCTGGAATGCTAGAAATACTGAGAAATCTGATAGCTGAAGAGAGTAATCAATGATCAAAAGGCCATATATCTCTCCCCTTGATGCTGAAAGACAAATACTGAATGAAAGAAGAAGAGTGATGCATATGCTGCTTGTTAAAAAAAAAGCATACCTGTACTTTATTTCAAAGAATGTATACTTTTAACCAGTTTTGTGCATTTGTTGTGGTTTTTCTTTACAAATATAACTGGAGATATGTTCTTATTTATCTTTAAAACTATTTTTTGGTAACATATATTTGAGAATTACAAATTTACATTTATTGATCAAAGTTTAATAAAACACTTTGAATGCTACATCAGGTAGCATGCATCTTGCTGCCCATTACTTCTCTTGAAGTATTATGAGATGACCATATCTTTTTTCTTTTGCTTTCTTTTTTCTTCTTCAGAATTGAAAGACTTACTTAACTATTACATTCTACTAGCAAGTACTCTTCTCTTCTGAGTTACTTTTTATTATGGGCTGAGATAATTATGTTATATCTTCTTTTAGAGCTTTATTATGGGCTGAGATAATTATGTTATATCTTCTTTTAGAGCTTTATTATGGGCTGAGATAATTATGTTATATCTTCTTTTAGAGCTTTATTATGGGCTGAGTTAATTATGTTATATCTTCTTTTAGAGCTTTATTATGGGCTGAGATAATTATGTTATATCTTCTTTTAGAGCTTTATTATGGGCTGAGATAATTATGTTATATCTTCTTTTAGAGCGGCTAGTGTTATCCCAGATTCCAAGTAGTCAAAAAGTTGAAGTCAACCTGACAGCCACACTGCTGTGCCAAGCTTCCCATCAGTCTATTATGGATATGATGTATCTATGGAAGTTCAATGATCACGTCATTAATTATGACCTGGAGCCAGAATACAGATTGGTAAGTTTTGACAACATGATGATGGTTTAAGCTGCTGCTAAAAATAAACTTCAGTTTATTGCTTCTGATTTAGCCAATGCCTCCATAAAAGCATTACACCAAAGGGAACAAAATAGAGAGGGTGTCTCTCAATCTCTCTCTCTCTCTCTCTCTCTCTCTCTCTCTCTCTCTCTTTCGCTCGCTCGCTCTGAGATGTAGCAATGAATGACATATTAAAATAAATCACCCAGTATTTAAGTGTTTACCAGAAAGAATAGAGGAAACAATACAATTGAAAATCTATCTCTATCTATCTATTGTCCTTTCGAGCCGAAGATGGCACATAGGGCAGAATTACAATCTCAAAATCAGAAACCTTACGTGCAAAAATGGCATATATTGCAGAGATCACTGCTACAATTGTAAATAATATCAGTTAAATTAACAATTAATTTTAATGAAAAAAATAAGTCTACCACAAACGTTCCAACAAATTGTTTCCAAACCACTGAGTACAACTTTTGAGTAAAAGTATTTTAAATTCAAAGCAAATGGAGGGAAAAACAATTGTCTTTTGTAACATATGTGAGTAAAGAGTGGTAAAGCTTTAGTATTGGTGGCACCACTGCAGCAAACACAGGAGAATTGGTATCTAAGCCACAGGGATTTGCCAACGGTGAAAGTAAAAAAAAAAAAGGGGGGGGGGGGTAAATTAAAAACATACAGGGGTGGGGAGAATCTTTTTCTGAGTATCTGAGAACAGTTTGAGTATTTGTCTGGAGACTCATTGAACAGTTGAGCCGTCTACATGATTTTATTGAATTTCCCTTTAAAAACTTCTGCTTTTAAATTTATTTATTGAGTTTTCTTTTAGAAACTGCTGGTTATAGTTTATTGAGTTTCCCTTTATAAGCTGCTGGTTATAGTTTATTGAGTTTCCCTTTATAAGCTGCTGGTTATAGTTTATTGAGTTTCCCTTTATAAGCTGCTGGTTATAGTTTATTGAGTTTCCCTTTATAAGCTGCTGGTTACGAAGTATTTTACTGAGCTTCCTTTTAAAAACTTCTGATTACAGAGTGTTTATAGAGTTTCCTTTTAGAAACTAGCAAAGTGTATCAGGTGTAGTTTTGAGAAGGGTGACTTTAGTCATTATGTGGTGTTTGGATATGGTGCTGCTCTCAGTCAACAACTACAAGGCTACATGCTTAAACAAGACTTAAGTTTTCTTGATGTTCTTGACAAAATGCACATTAACACAAGCTGTAGAACACTTCTCAGTGCTGGCTTGCATATCACCAGAACAATTATCTGTTCTGGCTTGGTTATCACCAGAACACTTATCTGTGCTAGCTTGGATATCACCAGGACACTTCTCAGTGCTGGCTTGGATATCACCAGAACACTTCTCAGTGCTGGCTTGCATGTCACCAGAACACTTATCTGTGCTGGCTTGGATATCACCAGAACACTTATCTGTGCTGGCTTGGATATCATCAGAACACTTATCTGTGCTGGCTTGGATATCATCAGAACACTTATCTGTGCTGGCTTGGATATCACCAGAACATTTATCTGTGCTGGTTTGGGTATCACCAAAACACTTATCTGTGCTGGCTTGCGTATCATCAAAACATTTATCTGTGCTGGCTTGGATATCACCAAAACATTTATCTGTGCTGGCTTGCATATCATCAAAACATTTATCTGTGCTGGCTTGCATATCATCAAAACATTTATCTGTGCTGGCTTGCATATCATCAAAACATTTATCTGTGCTGGCTTGCATATCATCAAAACATTTATCTGTGCTGGCTTGCATATCATCAAAACATTTATCTGTGCTGGCTTGGATATCATCAAAACATTTATCCGTGCTGGCTTGGATATCATCAAAACATTTATCTGTGCTGGTTTGCATATCATCAAACACTTATCTGTGCTGGTTTGCATATTATTTATCTGTGCTGGCTTGCATATCATCAAAACATTTATCTGTGCTGGCTTGGATATCATCAAAACATTTATCTGTGCTGGCTTGCATATCATCAAAACATTTATCTGTGCTGGCTTGCATATCACCAAAACATTTATCTGTGCTGGCTTGGATATCATCAAGACATTTATCTGTGCTGGCTTGCATATCATCAAAACATTTATCTGTGCTGGCTTGGATATCACCAAACATTTATCTGTGCTGGCTTGCATATCATCAAAACATTTTTTTGTGCTGGCTTGCATATCATCAAAACATTTTTTTGTGCTGGCTTGGGTATCACCAGAACATTTATCTGTGCTGGCTTGGATATCATCAAAACATTTATCTGTGCTGGCTTGGATATCACCAAAACATTTATCTGTGCTTTCTTGCATATCATCAAAACATTTATCTGTGCTGGCTTGGATATCACCAAAACATTTATCTGTGCTGGCTTGGGTATCATCAAAACATTTATCTATGCTGGCTTGGGTATCATCAAAACATTATCTGTGCTGGCTTGGATATCATCAAAACATTTATCTGTGCTGGCTTGGGTATCACCAAAACATTTATCTGTGCTGGCTTGCATATCATCAAAACATTTATCTGTGCTGGCTTGCATATCATCAAAACATTTATCTGTGCTGGCTTGCATATCATCAAAACATTTATCTGTGCTGGCTTGCATATCATCAAAACATTTATCTGTGCTGGCTTGCATATCATCAAAACATTTATCTGTGCTGGCTTGGATATCATCAAAACATTTATCCGTGCTGGCTTGGATATCATCAAAACATTTATCTGTGCTGGTTTGCATATCATCAAAACACTTATCTGTGCTGGTTTGCATATTATCAAAACATTTATCTGTGCTGGCTTGCATATCATCAAAACATTTATCTGTGCTGGCTTGGATATCATCAAAACATTTATCTGTGCTGGCTTGCATATCATCAAAACATTTATCTGTGCTGGCTTGCATATCACCAAAACATTTATCTGTGCTGGCTTGGATATCATCAAGACATTTATCTGTGCTGGCTTGCATATCATCAAAACATTTATCTGTGCTGGCTTGGATATCACCAAAACATTTATCTGTGCTGGCTTGCATATCATCAAAACATTTTTTTGTGCTGCTTGCATATCATCAAAACATTTTTGTGCTGGCTTGGGTATCACCAGAACATTTATCTGTGCTGGCTTGGATATCATCAAAACATTTATCTGTGCTGGCTTGGATATCACCAAAACATTTATCTGTGCTTTCTTGCATATCATCAAAACATTTATCTGTGCTGGCTTGGATATCACCAAAACATTTATCTGTGCTGGCTTGGGTATCATCAAAACATTTATCTATGCTGGCTTGGGTATCATCAAAACATTTATCTGTGCTGGCTTGGATATCATCAAAACATTTATCTGTGCTGGCTTGGGTATCATCAAAACATTTATCTGTGCTGGCTTGGGTATCATCAAAACATTTATCTGTGCTGGCTTGGATATCATCAAAACATTTATCTGTGCTGGCTTGGGTATCATCAAAACATTTATCTGTGCTGGCTTGGGTATCACCAGAACACTTCATACCTGAATTACAATTGCGATTTAGCAACAATGATTACCTTTGTAAAGGCAAACAGAAAATAGTGATACAGGAGGAAAGAGAACAGCTGCCGGTTAGTATTCCTGTCTCCGTGATGCTGGGTAGACACTGAGAGGGTGAACCAAGAAAATTATAGAATCTATAAACATTTATTATCTACGTTATGTGTTGAGGTGGCCTAATGGTTGGCTATGTGCAGGGATGTTATTTTAAAGAAAATCAATAGTCATTGCTATAATTTGTCAAAATGTTTTACTAATAAACATGTATGGTGATGTGCTGTTTGCACGTTAACAGGGTGAAGGTTTGCAGAGAGGATATTTGTACATCATAGCGACTAATTATAAAAATGAAGGAAGATATACGTGCATTGCAACCACAGGCAAGGACCAGGTTTCTGCTTATGCAGATGTCACAGTCATAGGTAAGTACATTTTCATTTGTAGCTGTTCCTTTAGAGCTGTGTTTTTCAAAGTGGGCGGTACTGCCTCCTTTTGGGGTGGTGGTGGTTGGAATGATCCTGGAGGGCCCTTGAGTGTAATTTGGGGGGTTGTGTGAATAACAATAAGGGGGATATAGAAGCAAAAATAAAAGAAGATAGACAATTTTAAAAAAAAACATTGCAAAAGCATATTTCTTCATGGGAAGAGGCAGTTGTCTAAAGAGACACTAAAAAGAACACATATAAAAGAAGCAAAGTTGGCAGGCATAGACTCATTAGATAAGATCAAACATCTGACCCAGAATAGAGATGGATGATAAAAAACACAACAGGCCCTATGCAACATTTAATGGCACAAAAAGGATCAAGAGTCCTACAGTAATTGAATATTCAGAATCCTCAATTCTGTGAATAGGCATAATAGTTTGACCACAAACATTAATCTAATAACCCTGGCCAGACATGCAAACATTTGTAACATCCAAAGTCATCTACAAAAAGTTACATTACTGAATCGATCTGTGAAGGCTTCAAAGCTACAGGAACATTTAACAAAAGATGGTGCTAACACAAAAGGTAAGGACTTATCTTATTTTCAAACACTAAAAGAATAGTTTTCTTGACAGCCAACACTGGGAAAGTACTTTTCATTTGTATCCAAGCATGATGATTTTTTAGTGTTTCTTTCTATCTATCTATTGACCTTTCGAGCCGTAGCCGGCCCATAGGGCGTAGACCAAGATACACCTTCTCCTATCTGAATTTTTGTTCTAGCAGTTTTCTTTTAAAGATATTTTATCAAATCTTGCCATCTGTCTCTGTTCTGTGCAAGCAGCTCTATCTCATTGAGGGAGCCGAATCCTGCTGCTCTTGCCTCTCTCATCAATGTTCTTCTCAGTGTCTCCCTGGGTCTTCCTCTTTTTCTCTTACCTGTTGTTTCCCATATGAGGGCTTGCTTTGCTATTCGGTTATTATCTCTTCTCATCACATGTCCAACATATGACCATCGTCTTTTCTTTATTACTGAAGATATTAGTGAATGATTGGCGATTTCTCTAATTTCCTCGTTTGTTTTGAATTCGTTCCATGCTATACCAAGTATTTTCCTTAGACATTTATTTTCGAATGCGTTCAACTTTGTTTCTATATCTCTTGTTGTTTTCCAGCTTTCACACGCATACGTAAGGGTTGATAGTACATTTGATTTGAATAGCCTAAGTTTTGTGTTTGTGCTGATTAGTTTTGATTTCCACAACTTTTCAAGGCTTCTGAAAGACATTGCTGCTTTAGCCATTCTGATTCTAATTTCTTTACTTGTATCCCCTTCTCGATCAATGTGACTTCCAAGATAGATAAAGTGATCGATCTCTTCTACTGGTTTGTTTTCCATGTATATTTTGTCATCTGTTGGAATTAAACTTTTCATGACTTTAGTCTTTTCATGATTGATCTCAAGCCCAATTTTGCTGGCTATTGATGAAAGTTCATTTGTGTTTTCCTGCATCGTTTTTATCTGACTGCTGACAACTATGTCATCAGCAAAGTCAAGGTCCTCCAAATGGTCTCCTTGTATCCATTCGATGCCTTTATTACCAGTGCAGCATTTCTTCATTATGAAGTCCATAACAATTCCAAATAACAAGGGCGATAAAATACATCCTTGTTTAACCCCAGTTTCTATTGGGAAACATTCGCTCAGTCCTTCCTCTGTTCGAACTGCACATGTGTAACCATCATACATGTCTTTGATAATATTTATGATTTTTGATGGCAAGCCATATTGCTTCAGAATTTTCCTCAAAGAATCTCTATGAATACTATCAAATGCTTTTTTGAAGTTGATGAAGTTAAGTACAAAAGTGTTTCTTTAGGTTGGTCTTTTTTTTTAACCCTCTGATTCTCACTAGAGGGTTTGTTTTGAGATCTTGTTTTCTCTTCAATAGGGCAATAGGACAATAGGGCAGTAGGACAATAGGGCAATAGGACAACAGACAGGAAAATCACTGGAGTCTGTAGAAATGTGGTTTTACAGAAGAATGTTGAGAATACCATGGGCAGCTAAGAAGAGTAATGAAAATGTTCTGAAAGAGGTCAAAGCAAAAAGAGAGCTAATTTCCAATATTAGGAAGAAACAGTCATAATTTTTTGGCCATGTAATGAGAAGAGAACAACTGGAATATATTGTAACAACTGGAAAAATTGAGGGATGAAGAGATAGAGGGAAGCAAAGAGAAAAAATACCAGACAACATAAGAGAATGACTTGGCAGAAAGTCAACAACAGAAATGATAAAGAACTGTCGAGATCGAAAGTTGTGGAGAGACATGATCACCTACGCCAGTAGGCCCGGTACTTGATGATGATGATGGTTATCTCTTCTCTTGATTAATATATATATATATATTTTAATGCTTATACATTTCTCTTAATTTTGCACTAGCCTTGAATTCATTTAAATAGTATACAAGGTATTTTCATGAGGCATTTGTTTTCAAATGCATCTAATTAATTTTTATTTTGTTGTCGGTAGTGTTATCTATCTTCTTGCATCCCCTGCAACTCAACTTTGGTTCCGAACGTAAGGACCTCGTCCCTCCTTTAGAATGCTTCAAAGAAGAGCCGAGATGTGGTTAGTGCATTTGGGAATGCATTATATCCATATTATTGGCCAACAGATTATATCAAGCAAACAGAAATGTCAGTTCCATCCTTGCTGTGACACAGCAGAAGGAAAACACCATCTCTCATACTCGGCACATAGGACGTTAGGATCATGTGTCCTGGATTAAATAATAACCTCACTAATGTATAAAACATAAGGAAAACAGCCCTCATCATCATGGAGCTGCAGAGACTACATGTTAATATTACAGCCCTTCAGGGAACAAGGCTTGCAGATTGTAGTTCAGTCAGGGGAAAAAATTACACCTTTTTCTGGCAGGGGCTAAAGCTTGAGCAGCCTCGCTTATATGGAGTGGGTTTTGCTGTGCATAATAAGCTCAAGCATTAGCTTCTATTCGCTGATGATGCAGCACTAGTTGCTCACAATGAGTCTGTCCTGCAGTCAATGATTGACAATCTAGCTAGATCATGTGATTTATTCTCCCTGTCAATAAATATCCAGAAGACTGGTACTTCAACAAGGTGTAGCCAGTCCCACAGCTATATCATTAAATAACACACCCCTTGATACTGAAAAAGTTCACCTATCTTGGTTCTATGGTCACAACCAATGTCTCCCTTGTCGAAGAAATAAATTCCTGAATCGGAAAGGCAGCTTCCACATTTGATAAACTTAAAGATAGAGCATGGGCCAATACCAAATTAACACTCAGAACTAAGTTCAATTTAAACTTACCAAAGTTTTGAACATCAAATGGCAGAACAAAGTAACCAACTCTAATGTCTTACAGCGAGCCAAACTCCCATCCATCATGGCAACACTTAGGAGTCGTAGACTAAGGTGGCTGGGTCATGTGAGAAGAATGGCAAACAATCATATTCCCAAACAAATATTGTATGGCGAACTTAGGGAAGGAGAGAGACCAAAGGGGAGACCAGTGCTGAGATATAAAGATGTTTGCAGGGCTTCCTTGAGGGAATTCTCTATCAGTGAAAGAAACTGGGAAAATCTGGCTGCTGATACGTTGCACAAGGTGATTGAAAATAAAAAATGGTACTGCAACATCAGAGGCCGTGCTATCATATTCAGAAGGCATGGTTCCTGGACTACCCAACAGGGGCATATGTAGAAGAAGATTGGTTTAAGACATCAAAGAGACCTTGAACATGACAACAGAAGTAGGAGATCTGGCTAGAGACAGATTCTTTCAGACGGGCTGTGGTGAATTCAACATTCTGCAGAGGACATGTGACCTGATGATGATGATTTCTTTAGTTAATAAATAAGGATGAATAATAGATTTGATTTGAGAATCTTGAACTTTGTTTTTGTGCTTAGTAATTTTGAATTTCTCTGTGTGTTACCGGGGCCTCATTATGAGGGAAGTAAAGAATAGTAACACTATGACCTTCCAGGCATGTCGTAAGAGGCGACTAAGGAGGTTGATCAATGGCTTGACAAGCTGTCATTGTAAAAAGTATTGTTATGGAAACAGAGACATATATTTTAGAGCAGTGATCTCTGCAATATGTGCCACTTTGGCACGCAAGGTTTCTGTTTTTGAGATTGTGGTTCTGCCCTATGTGCCGTCTTCGGCTCGAAAGGACAATAGATAGATAGATAGAATTTTGAATTCCCTATTTTATCAAGGTTTGTGAAAGTTACTGCTGTCTTCGCTATTCTGATTTTAATTTCTTTCTTTGTGTCTCCTAGATCTATGCAGCTTCCAAGATATGGGAAATAATCTGCTTCTTCCATTCCTTTTCCTTCCAAATATATTTCTTCTAGATGAATTTTTTTTTTTTTTTTAAATTATTTTCATCTTCTCTTGGTTGATCTCAAGCCCTTTTATGTTAGCCAGTGGTGACAAGGCATTTGTTTTTTCTTGCTTCAAGTCCACACTGCCACTGATAAAGTCAAGGTCCTCTGATTGTGGGGAGCCATGATAGCTCAGTGGTTAGTGAACTGGACTACAAATAACAAGAGGTAGGGTTCGATCCCAACCGACGGCTTCCGGTTCATCCAGCCGTAAATGGGTACCGGATTTTTTTCTGGGAAAGTAAAGCGGCACAGGCGTAATACCAACCACATTACCCCAAAAATCATGTGCCGAAGGTCTGTTAAATTTATTGTCACTAACACCATATTCCCTATACGCCACTTGGCGTGACGGTGGTACTTTACTTTACTTACCTCCGATTGAGATTAAAGTGTCTATTCAATACCTTTGTCCCCAGTACAGTATTCCTGCATTATGAAGTTGATCGCAATTCCAAATAACAAGGGAGATACAATACATCCTCACTTCACTTCAGTATTAATCTGGAGACATTCACTCAGTTTAGTCTTTGTGTGAATAGATTCTTTATACTTGATATATGCTGAGAATTGATTAAATTCTCTGATAGATTCTTTATACTTGAAATATGCTGAGAATTGATTAAATTATCTGATAGATTCTTTATACTTGAA
The DNA here is from genome assembly GCA_032433765.1 of Megaustenia siamemsis. Lineage (NCBI taxonomy): Eukaryota > Metazoa > Mollusca > Gastropoda > Stylommatophora > Ariophantidae > Megaustenia > Megaustenia siamemsis. The sequence continues at coordinate 21,859,947 of JAVIAB010000091.1, read as the reverse complement.
ATATGCTGAGAATTGATTAAATTCTCTGATAGATTCTTTATACTTGAAATATGCTGAGAATTGATTAAATTATCTGATAGATTCTTTATACTTGAAATATGCTGAGAATTGATTAAATTCTCTGATAGATTCTTTATACTTGAAATATGCTTGGAATTGATTAAATTCTCTGATAGATTCTTTATACTTGAAATATGCTGAGAATTGATTAAATTCTCTGATAGATTCTTTATACTTGAAATATGCTTGGAATTGATTAAATTCTCTGATAGATTCTCTTATACTTGAAATATGCTTAGAATTGATTAAATTCTCTGATAGATTCTCCAGACCACTCTTTTGACTGGGCTTTATTGGATAGATTTATTTGATAGACACCTCTGTTTGGTAGACTCTCTATTTGATAGACTCTCTATTTGGTAGACTCTCTATTTGATAGACTCTCTATATGGTAGACTCTTTATTTGGTAGACTCTTTTTGTTTGTAGACTCTCTATTTGATAGACTCTCTATTTGGTACTCTCTCTATTTGGTAGACTCTCTATTTGATAGACTCTCTATTTGATAGACTCTTTTTGTTTGGTAGACTCTCTATTTGATAGACTCTCTATTTGGTAGGGGAGCCGCGATAGCTCAGTGGTTAATGAACTGGACTACAAAGGACAAGGGGTAGGGTTCAATCCCAACCGACGGCTACCGGGTTCACCCAGCCTTAAATGGGTACCAGATTTTTTTTTGGGAAAGTAAAGCAGCACGGGCATAATACCGACCACGTTACCCCAAAAATCATGTGCTGAAGGTCTGTAAAATATAGGGTCACTAACACCATATTTCCCTATACGCCACTTGGCGTGACGGGGGTACTTTACTTTTTTTTTCTATTTGGTAGACTCTCTATTTGGTAGACTCTTTCTGTCTGGTAGACTCTCTATTTGGTAGACTCTCTATTTGGTAGACTCTCTTTTTGGTAGACTCTCTATTTGATAGACTCTTTCTGTCTGGTAGACTCTTTCTTTCTGGTAGACTCTCTATTTGGTAGACTCTCTATTTGGTAGACTCTCTATTTGGTAGACTCTTTCTGTCTGGTAGACTCTTTCTTTCTGGTAGACTCTCTATTTGGTAGACTCTCTATTTGGTAGACTCTCTATTTGGTAGACTCTCTATTTGGTAGACTCACTGTTTGGTAGACTCTGTTTGGTAGACTCTATTTGGTAGACTCTTTATTTGGTAGACTGTTTGGTAGACTATTTGGTAGACTCTGTTTGATAGACTCTCTATTTGGTAGACTCTCTGTCTGATAGACTCTCTATTTGGTAGACTCTCTGTTTGTTAGACTATTTGGTAGACTCTCTGTTTGATAGACTCACTATTTGGTAGACTATTTGATAGACTCTCTATTTGGTAGACTCTCTGTCTGATAGACTCTTTCTGCTTGATTAACATTACTGTTGACTCCTGTTTGATGGATCTCTTTATTTGATCAAACTCTCTGTTTGATGACTCACTTTGTGCACTAGAGTACAAAGCATATGTTTTATTCAGTAAAAATTGTTTGTTGTTTTTGTCAGGCCCACCTGGAGAACCAGCAGGGGTGTATGTTTCTCAGAAGTCTTTTGTTACAAATGACATCAGCAACCAAAACAACATCACTGACCCAAACACATCTCGCTGGGTTGTCTGGACGGATGGGCTGAACCGTGGTAATAGTATCACACATTACTTTGTGCAGTTTAGAACTAATCTTGACTCAAAATGGAGGGTACATCCAGATGGAAACAGTGAGTGAAATTTTTGAAATGTTGTGAAGAAATATTTATCATTCACACATTTATGTTGTTATGTAAAATATGATTTATATCACAGCTATTCACGCCATGCTCGTTAGGTGGTATGAACTATGTCATAAAATTCTGCAACAATTGGGGGGACATATTGCTGATTAGATTAGGAATGCACTTTTTTTGGGTTAATTTTTGTGTAGGGGGGGGAGAGCCAGCGCAGGCGCACAAATAGTTCGGCTTGCTACAAGTCACAATATTGTCACATTTATGTTCACAATAATGCCTTGATATTACTTTGGTTGACATCTCTGTGCGTATCGTAATAAAAAAAAAGTAATTAAAATATTATTGTTGGTGTCGGCCTACTAAAACACAAATTACAAAACAATAATCCATATAAAATTTGTAAACTTTTATTCACTAGAATACTTTTATTCACTAGAAATTATATTGTGATGTTAATAATTTTTATTTGTGACTGTTAACATGAAAGTTAAATCATGAAATATTTAAGATCCCACTACTTTACTATATAATATAATGCCAGCACTAATCACCAGTGAGCGAAATACAGACCTAATAAAATTACAACATTTATTTTAAAAAATAGTTTGATCTGAGGTTTCGTTCGTTCATTTGCATTCACCCAATGACCAAAGGATCACATCTCTTCATCATCCGCTCTTAAAATGATGTTGAGTGGGTGTGTCAGTTTTGTGTTGTGGTTTACAGTAAAACAGTGATATTTGCGCCTTTCGACCCAACACATCTGAATACAACACAACATTTTTGAGTGCAGGGCTGTCCTCGATCCCTACTCACTCAGCCACATTAAACAGGTTAGTCTGTTTCTGGAGGCCCCACGAATGTCTGTTTCTGGAGGCACCACGAATATCTGTTTCTGGAGGCACCATTGGGATGTTGAGCAGTGTCTGGATGGTTCTGATTCACTGATCTTGGCGCAAGCCATCAGCTGTGGGTTGCTGACAACTTCCAGCTCTGCTGCTGTGAGGCACCTTTACCTTCACTGAGGTTACATGCTTTAACTTTTTTTCACAAAAATACAGAAATTTTATTGCTGCATTAACAATTCTATTCGGCCCAGCTAAATATTAGATAAAGATTAAACTTTGTAAAAGATGTTTAATCGTCTATAAACTATATATGTACTGACATAATTAGGAGTGGTAGGCGGGACACAAATTTGTGCCACCTCATCCCATGTAGGAATTTCTTATTTTACATCACAACTGTTTACAAACAGTTACACTCTAAAACACTTAGTCTGTATAGACTGCAAACAACCATGATATGTATAGACTAGTTAATCACTTCATTAACATTTTCAGTAGTGACAAGCTAGTTTTTTTGTGTTTGATCTTCATCCAAGTAAACTGGATAATATCCATGTAATATCTAAGAAGTTGGCCACATTTTAACATATTATCTAGCTTGCTTGGCTGTGTGACTTGCTTGTGTTTTTTTTTTTCAAATACCTGTACTCACTGTTTGCCATATTTGCATCACTTTTAAAAAAACATTTTCTGAAAAAACAGAATGTACCGACGCACTATTCGCACTAAAACAGCTTGCAGAAAAAAAACGACAGAACACAATCAAAACTTATACATAGCATTCATTGACCAGGAAAAAGCATTCGACAGAGTAAACAGAAAACAACTGTGGGAGAAACTAACAACATACGGAGTAAGCCAACATCTAACCAACCTTATTAAAAGCCTCTACGTCAACAGCAGCTGCAGGGTTAGAACAGCAGCAGGCTACACAGACCACTTCGAAGTTAGATCAGGCGTAAGACAGGGGTGCGTACTATCCCCCCTACTGTTTATTACATACATGGACCACATATGCAAGCTAGCCAACCCATCAGAGACAGAGGAGATCAACGAGCTTCTATTTGCAGATGATCAGGCACTAATACATGAAACAATAAAAGACTTACAAGAACACTTAAACAAACTCAACATCTCAGGCACAAAATACAACATGAAAATCAACATCAACAAAACAGAAGTCATGAACGTCACCAAAAATAAATAGGGCATCAACATAACTATAGAAGGCAGACAACTAAAACAAGTAGAGGAATTCAAATACCTAGGAAGTCTAATGACAAACGATAATTCTCAAATGACAGAGATAGAATCAAGATGCAACAAAGCTTGTCAAATCATCGGACAGTTATCACCACTATTGTCCAACAAGGAAATAACTCTGGAGGCAAAACGAGCACTATACAATACAATCTTCATCCCAACATTGTGCTACCAATGCCAGACCTGGACAAGGCAGAAAGAACAAAACACAACACAACGAGCTTTCAACAAACGTTGTGAGAACACCAGACCGAAGGGTCGACCACGAAAAAGATGGATCGATGGAATATTAGAAGCACTAGGAAACATAACAGCAGCAGAGGCGAACAGAAGAGCAAAAGACCGCAAATTATATCTCCCCACGACGCTGAAAGGCAGATGAGGAAGGAAAGAAGAAGAAGAATGTTTTTAAACATGCACTTTGGCTGATCTGAATCCTGTAATGTCCCTTTTCGGTGGTGGTGGGGGCGCGGATATGAGGGTTGGATTGTGGGGGAATAGAATAAATGCCTGAGCAAGTACTGCACTGCACCTGATACCAAATAGGTCAATCACCTGCACGTGAGAAGAGTTCATAATGTCCTGTTTGCTAACACACTCTAGATAAGATATCCTTACATTGAATGCTGTCAAATTCATTGATCTTGCATATGAGTGGAGGCAGTAATGTCCTGTGCACCTGTTTACTGTCATACTCTAGGTAAGATATCCTGATGCTGGTTGTTGTCAAGTGCATTCATTTAATGAGATTAATCCTTCTTTTTCATTTTGGGCCAAAGAAAGCATATAGGGCAAAAGTAATAGTTCTCCATGATCTATGATTTTCTGCTAGTTACTGTAGGTCTTGATTGTTTCTTAGTCTCAAAGTTGAGCCTTCCCTTTAATTGTTCTGCATAAGCTCGTGGGCTTTGTTTATTTATTTTTTTTTTTACCCAGATTGTTTTTACATGAATGAATGCCTGATGGGAATTCTTTCTTCACTCATTCTGTATACAACCGATGTATTTCCAACACCTTCTTCTTATAAAGCTCTACAAATATTCTTGTTTAGATTAATCTATTATTAGTTTGTTTGAAATGTATACTGTCCAGGTTATGTTTGAGATCCTACGTAGGCTTTTGTTTTCAAAGGCATTTAATTTCCAAACGAAAGTGTGGTTGGATTTCCAACTTTCATATCCATATTTTTTCCACGCACTTGTATCACACAGGTGTTAAACAATCTATGGGGCATGTTCAGATGAAACACATCTGAGCTGCGCTATGTAGACATACATAGTGAAGTTATGGTGTTGTCACATGTGACATAATAAGCACACACCAATGTTCAATTATGTATGTGTTCATTGTATTTGTTCACAAAGACAAACTAGGCGACCTGCATACAGCCAATAAGAATAAGAGACCCAGCATGCTTTCACATAGTGTGACTCTGTTGCCTGAATATGTGGGAAGTTCTGCAACACCCAGCCGATAGCCCCGATCTGTCACCATGTGACTTTAATTTGTTTGGACCCTTAAAGAAATCTCTAGAAGGACAATTCCACTTCCATACAGACATCAAGGCCTCACTGACAAAATGGTTCAATGATCATTATCATCATGTGCCATACCGGTTGGCGTAGGTGATCATGTCCCTCCACAATCTTCTATCTACAGTGCATCGTATCAGTTCTGTTGTTGACTGTTTTCCATGCCTTGACACCAAGCTATCCAGTATTTTCTCTCTTTGTCATCTGCGATCTCTCTTTCCTTTTATTTTGCCAGTTGTAACCAAGTATTCCAACTTTCCTCTTCTCATGATGTGCCCAAAAAATGTTGATTGCTTCTTTCTGATGTTTTTTAAGAGCTCTATTTTTGTGTTGGCCTCTTTGAGAACTTCCTCATTGGTCTTTTTAGCTGTCCAGGGAACTTTCAACATTCTTCTGAGAAATCAAACAACTTAGTTAGTTTAATGATCAAACTAATTTAACTTTTCTTGGACGGCATTTGCCATCTACCCAAACAGTGGGACGCTTGTCTAATTGCCTATGGAAGCTCTTTCTAAAGAACCCTTGTGAGTACTTGTTTCCTAACAATTGCTTGATTTAATTCTGCCACCCCTGCTAATGTACCTTACATATGTTTGTAATAAAGTCACTGGGACAAGTTTCATTTGAACACACCTTGTAAATTTTGTTCATTTACTGAGTACTTTACATCTCCAGATGTTTGTCAGTTTGTTAAAAACATTTGGTGCTAGTGTGATGCATGTCATAGTTTCTGATATTATGTCTCCATTTGTAGAGGATGAATGAGTCCAAAAACTGTTGGCCTGAACAAAATTGTTTGCATCTGAGAATTGAACCTGGACCTTTCTGGTTTGTAGCAAACACACAAACACACTAATTACTCAGCCGTGAGGCTCCAAGTTTTTGAAACAAAAAGCTGAAAAGATCTTCCTAAGTCAACGGTATGTCAGTGTATAAATAGCTTTACAAACAACATAGTTCTTATCCATAGCAGAGTGAATATGATGCAAGAAAAAACACTGTCGTCAGTGGCTAGTAAAATAGGACTCAACAGAGAAACGATGAAAATAATGAAAAATTATATTCGTCTACAAAAAATATATTTGGAAGGAAAAGCAAGCAGATCACTTCACATCTTGGAAGTTGGATAGATCAAGAATGTGGCACAAAGAAAGAAATTAGTATCAGATAAATCGAGGAGTCACAAAGAAAGAAATTAGATTCAGAATAGCAATGGCAGCAGTGACTTTGAGATGTGCGGAAGTTGGATATGTTGGGCCGAAAGGCATAAATATCACAGTTATACTGCAAACAACAACACAATGCAGACACACCCATTTAACGTCCTAAGGGCGGATGACGAAAATCCTTCGGTCATCGGGCGAATGCAAGCTAGCTAGTGACTTTGAGAAACCTTGATAAAATATGGAAATGAAAATTACTAAGTACACAAAAACAAAGCTCAGGTTTCTCAAATCAAATTTATTATCCACTCTTACTTATGCAAGAGCCTGAAAACAACTAAAGAAATAGAACATAAATCAGATGCACTCATATTCAAATGTATAATAAACATCAAAAGATTCTCAAAGCCCTCAAAGGGAAAATAGAAATTATATATATATATATATATATATATATATATATATATATATATATATATATATATATATATATATATTATTCTTGTGTGTTACAGGGGCCTTCTGTGAGGGAGTAAATAATAGTGGCACTGTGACCTTCCAGGCATGTCGTAAGAGGCAACTAAGTAGGTTGATCGATGGCTTGACAAGTTGTCATTGTAAAAAGTATTGTTATGGAAACAGAGCCATAGATTTTAGAAGCAGTGATCTCTGCAATATGTGCCATTTTGGCACGCAAGGTTTCTGTTTTTGAGATTGTGGTTCTGCCCTATGTGCCGTCTTTGGCTCGAAAGGACAATAGATATATATATATATATATATATATATATATATATATATATATATATATATATATATATATATATATATATATATAAGCAAACCAAGAGATACACTAAAGATAACAGGGTGAGAATCAACAACTGTGGGCATCAGCTAAGATTGAGAGGCTTGCTCAGAGCAGGGACATAATACAAGATACAAGGCAGATCCTGTGCAGTCTAATAGCAAAGGTCATTGGACATGACACGCCTGGAATTTCTGCCCTATTTGTCATCTGTCCCTCTAAAGAACAATAGATAGAATATCGTAGCTGAAGGAAGCAAACAAATGTTTTCATTGGTTTATTCTTTAACTACATTTACAGATATTCCCTCACGCAGTGTCACAAATGACCAGTACGATAAAAAGTTTGTTAGATTGACCAATTTAAAGGCTGGAGCTGGAATTGAGTTTAGAGTCCTTGCTCGGAACAGTTTTGGTATTGGGGCTCCAAGTTTACCAACAAGTGAGTGTGCTACTGTAGGGAAACATTTATAATTGCAATAATTGTTTAATATATACATTCATGTGATATTAGTGCATGCTGGAAAATATGGCTCAGGTTTGTACAATAATAGCTGTTTGAGTCACAAGAAATATGTTAATGTACAAATACTCTAGCTAAATAAGAGAAAGAACAAAGTATAGCGTAGTTTGTACAATAGTAACTGTTTCTGAAGCAAAAAGGTTAATGGACAATTACTTCATCCAAAGAAATATACTGTATCCAAAGAAATATATTAATGTCAAATACTGTAGCTAAATAAAAGAAAGAACTACTACAAGAACAAATTCATTGTAGTTGTATCAGCTAGTGTTAGTTTTCTCAGGCTCATTAGATTGCCCTCTTCTTCAGCATGTCAGCTCTACCAAGGTTGTTAGCCTCACCACAAGAGAAACTTTAAGGTCTGTTGGCAACATGTTACATTGCAATGGGAGTAGAAAGGACATCAGGCTCAGTAGTGGAAAATCATGAATGGCATGGCTGAGGACATTGCTTAACAGATTTGTCCACTGATTGATATGGAGCCAGGGGAAGAGTGGATTCAGGTGCCAGCAGAATTCCCATCATCCTTTTGGTTTGCATCATTTTGAACAGAGAATGCAGACAAGAAAATCTTGTGGTTGTGGAGGTTGAGGTGCAGGCCACCCAACCAGAGGGTGCAGCAGTTATCTACCATGTGGTTGTGGAGGTTGAGGTGCAGGCCACCCAACCAGAGGGTGCAGCAGTTATCTACAATGTGGTTGTGGAGGTTGAGGTGCAGGCCACCCAACCAGAGGGTGCAGCAGTTATCTACCATGTGGTTGTGGAGGTTGAGGTGCAGGCCACCCAACCAGAGGGTGCAGCAGTTATCTACCATGTGGTTGTGGAGGTTGAGGTGCAGGCCACCCAACCAGAGGGTGCAGCAGTTATCTACCATGTGGTTGTGGAGGTTGAGGTGCAGGCCACCCAACCAGAGGGTGCAGCAGTTATCTACCATGTGGTTGTGGAGGTTGAGGTGCAGGCCACCCAACCAGAGGGTGCAGCAGTTATCTACAATGTGGTTGTGGAGGTTGAGGTGCAGGCCACCCAACCAGAGGGTGCAGCAGTTATCTACCATGTGGTTGTGGAGGTTGAGGTGCAGGCCACCCAACCAGAGGGTGCAGCAGTTATCTACAATGTGGTTGTGGAGGTTGAGGTGCAGGCCACCCAACCAGAGGGTGCAGCAGTTATCTACCATGTGGTTGTGGAGGTTGAGGTGCAGGCCACCCAACCAGAGGGTGCAGCAGTTATCTACAATGATGAGCATTGTTGGATACAGTCTGCACTCAAGGACCTTCACTGCTCAGGGAAAAGGAAAAACAGTAAAAGAAGAGAGCTTTGTTTTCATGGTAACTGCAAATAGTTTGACAGTAACTAAAGCGATGGCCTTGCCAAAAACACCTTTTAGTCTCTTTAAGTTTTCTAAGTGACTCAGTGAGCATGCTCAGGAAAATTGAAGGGGGCTGGGCCTGACAGCCTGGATGTAATGGCTGCCATGGATGATGGACATGCAGTGAACTGGGCAGACATTCTGAATCTCAGGGAGGTAGGGCAAGTTAATGATTCAATCAATGATGTTGAGACTGGACAAACATCTGGTCAAAATTGAAGATGCCAGAAAGTAGCGCTATGCAGGGAGACACATGAGAATAATGAATCAACACAGTACTGGAGTTGTTAGTGTACACATACTGAGGAGGAGATTTGAGCACTTATGGACACGTCACCATATACATTGATGATGATCCGTTGAGTAAATCAAACGAGCAAACTAAACTCAATTAGCACATTCCTTATCAAGGGATTTAATACAATATGGCGTGGGTGTTTTTTAAAAGAACAAAAAAATGCGAAATAACAGTGAGAAAATTGATCTAAAACACATGTTTTGATCAGACAATTTGCTCAGGAAGTCATAAAAGATGATAAGTAAGAGAATGACAAGGTTTTAATGGAAATAATTGCAGAAGCGTTAATAAATTAAAAACTGCAAAAGCTGGCTCCAGGGTTGAACGTGTCAGTTACTAGAGCCAGTTTTTGCAGCTCGCAGTATAGAATGTGTTAAAAGTCAACAATTAACAAATTAACTTTTTGAATGTGACAAGTCATGCCATCAATTTGTTATACCTGACATCACACTATTGTCAGTTCATATTCTCTCTAGTCTTGTTTCTGCTGTGTATAGGTCATCACTAAATGTTCTGCAGTGATGTGATCTGTGAGGGTATAGATTTACAGTAAAGTTTTTTTCACTTATTGTTATGTAGGTCACAACTTATTCTGCTGGCACTAGTCTTTAACAATTATCATCTCTGCCTCATCACACTAATCTTTGTCTGTTGGTATATCTTCATCTCTCTCTCACTTCTTTCATTCATGTACCTACTGAACGTCTGTGATCAATATCAACAATGCAGACATATGCACCCATTTTAAACAGCTATTAACAGGACTTAAACAGATGAATAAATAGAGGCATATTATGATTTAAAGAATATTATGAAACAAGTATCTTCTGACATTTGAATTGTAACGGGTGACATGCATTCCAAAAAGTAGGGAAAAAATATATTAGAACATAATAGGAAATGATGGATTATAAAAAAGAAATGAAAGAGGAGAAAGTCTAATAAATTTTGTGAAGAAAATAATCTAGTAATATGTAACAACTATTTTGAACCAACAGAAAAGAAAGCTGTATACATGAAAAAGCCCCAGTGATAGAAAGAGGAACCAAATAGATTACATCATGATCAAAGATAGATTGAGCAACAGTGTCGTACAAGCCAAGAGATATCTTGGAGCTGAGATGAACTCACAAGAGCCATCTCTATTTATCAAACGCTAAACATGATTGTTGCATATGATTAGCAGTTTTTTTGCTTGTACCACAGTCACATTTTTCAGTGGTTCTTATTCTTAAGGTGTTGAAAAGATGATTCTTCAATCTTTTATGGTCTGTTTGAAGTTACAAAATTGTTACTTGTTCTTTTGTATTGAACTGGCATCATTTTTCTGATAGCCTTGATGTTCTATATTCCATTTGTTGATATATTTGTTCCTGACAAGCCCCATGAAGTCATGCTCTGTTTGATGTTTACAAATAGTGATTTATTCCAATTGCAGCTTTTACCTCATTATATATTAATGTACAGTAAAGTACAAAGCTTTTTAGATCTAGTCATCAATGCAAAGAAAACAAATGAACACACCATTTTTATTTCAGTTATGACCCAAATTCCTGGAGCTAAACCAACAGCTATTGTCAAAAATGTTCGTGGAGGTGGTGGATCTGTAGGAGAGCTCTCAATTGTGTGGGATGTAAGAAATGCTTGTAGTTTATATTTAACAATAGTAAACCATGTTTGCTCTCAGATTCTGATTATGAGAATCTGTATTATTGCATTGGACTGTTTGATGTTCAGTTCTTTCCTGTAGATCAATCAAAGTATGTTTGCATAACTTAGTGAGGAGGGGATCTGAGCACCTATGGACATGTTAAGTATGCAATGATGATGACCCACAAATAACTCAATGCATGCTGATTGTTCCTGTAGCTAACTAATTTATGCATATCCCTGACATGGCCTCTCAGTTGCTCTATCTTAGTTGTAGCAAGAACTCTTCTCCAAATCATCAGTGGCAAATCATCAGTGGCAAATCATCAATTATGGTTTGATTTAATGGAACAATGGCAGAAAGACTAAGAGGGTTTCTGTATAATTTGTCAAAATCTAATATTCCAACTGAGAGTGTCTAAGACAAGATTGTTAGATCTTATATTGTCTTTGGTTCCTGAGTGAAGAAGTAGTAGAATTCCACACTTTCTTGAAAGCCATTCCTTGAAATCTACTAACATACTTGGTATGGAGCCCAGAGATAGATACCAAGTTTAATGCCATGCAGGTTTATTTGTTTTTATTATTTTCAAATTCTCTAATTCCTGGCAGGCACTGAGAAACTTTGCATTTTAACACCTGAAGTCAAGTCAGGAATGTTAAAGTTCTGATAATTGGTTTATTAAAAAAGATCATGGCATTTTTTGTTGTTGATCTGTTTGGGAAATTAGTTCTTTAAAGACTAACTTACTCGTTTGCACTAGCTCATCAATTACACAGTTCAAGAATAACACATTGGATTGTTGAAGATATTGTTTTAGACTTTTTCTTGATCTTGATTCTTCCTGTGCTGCTAGACGGCGCAGTGTTTTAAGCCTTCCATCTCTGTTCTTGGCAAGAGGTTCGATCTTATCTAATGAATCTATGCCTGCCAACTTTGCTTCTCCTATATGTGTTCTTTTTAGTATCTCTCTAAGTTTTCCTCTTTTTCTGTTTCCTGATGTTTTCCCTGAAAGAGCCTGTTTTGGAATTTTCCTGTTCTGATCTTCTTTGTTTCACCTTATTGATCTATATTACTATTAGATATATATAGTGGTCTACTCTTTCCAATGTCTGACAAGTAAAACCCTCTGGGGTATTGTTATTTTTCATTATTTTTGTTTTATCCCTGTTGATTTAAAGTCCAATCCTTTCTGCCATGGATGATAAGGTATCTGTGATATTTTGCATGTTGTTGATATTGTCACTTAGGAGCACTATATCATCTGCAACATCTAGATCTTGCAAGTAATTCTTGTCCAACCATTTAATGCCATTATTGCCTTTGCAACATTTACTCATTATGTAATCAATAGTAATTCCAAAATAGCAAAGGTGATAGTATACACCCTGTTTTACTTCTGGTTTATTCCAAAACTAATCACTAATGCCTCCTCTGTTAAAACTGTGCAAGTATAGCCATCATATATGTCTTTTATGATATTGATAGTTTTTGGTGGTATTCCATGTTTCAAGATATTCCACAAGGACACTATGTTTGCCGTCAAACGCTTTTTTTAAAATCAATGAAATTGCAGATTAATGGTTGTTGTTTTTCTGTATGCTCTTCTTGTATAGTCCTTAGAGTGAATATTTGTTCAAGAGAACAAATCTTCTCTGCAGTGAGATTCCATTCCATATTCTCAATATCCTTATTATACGACTTTGTCGTATCTGTCAGGATGATCAAGATTTTCTCCAACAGGCCCACCTGAGGTTAAGTTTCTTTAGGCGTCGTCTCTATCCTGATTAGGTTCTCCAATCTGCCTTCCAGCGAGCTCTCGATATTTCCCATCCTGTGGCACTCACCCCATCCACCCACCGTTCCTCTGACAGGACCATATTTACCCTCACCTACCACCCCCACAACTTCGCTGTGGTGAGGATCCTTAACCGGTATCACTCCATTCTCCACTCACATCCTACTACCTGCCTACTTTTCAGTGATCCTCCTTTGACAGCCTTCAAACGTGACAGGAGTCTGAGAGAAATTCTTGTCACGAGACGCCTCCCCCGCTCAAACCACAAACACCTTGGCACTGTTCGCTGTGGACGTCGAGTTTGCAGAACTTGTGACTACATGCTTTGCACCAATTCAGTCTTGTTCCTTAAATAAGCAATTTGACATCAAGGAGGGGTTCACTTGTGTGTTATGGAATATCATCTATGCCATAATATGTAAGCATTGCCAGATGACATATGTGGGTGAGTCTGGACGACACTTGAGTGACAGATTTTGTGAGCATCTTCGTGATGTTGAGCAAAAGACTGGCGGCCCAGTGTCTGCCCATTTCAACTCCTCTGGCCATAGTGGTAAACCTGACATGCAGGTCACTGGCATTGTCTCATGTCACTCCAGCAATCACAGCCGGTTCGCCTTTAAGAATCGCCTTATGGCACAGTTGGGTTCACTGTCCCCCCAAGGTATGAACATATTGTTCTCATACACATAGGACACCTACACATTTCTTACCCCCCATGCGCTACCGAACTTATACATGTTGATATATTTGTCTGCATATGTATTGGCACCTGTGGGCAACTTTGGGTTCTCCTTTGTGGGCTTTGTGGCAATATATATACCGATTTATGCTTGTACACATGTATTGTTACACTTTTCATTTTACACATCGGTTCAGGGTGCACACACAGAGTTATAAATATGCACAGTTTATACATATCTTGTACCCAGCTCCCCAAATTTTTAGAACCCTTCCGTTCCGTCTTCTCACTTGACTGCCTGGTCAGTGAGATATATAGTTGGTCATCCCACCTTCTCATGTTAGTCCATTTGGAGGCTGACCACGCTCTGGAACACAGGGAAGTTACCCTTTTTTTATTTCCTTTCCTGAGTATCTAGCATATTATTGCCATGTTGTTTACATATCCTTATATATATATATATCTTTTGTGTTGTTGTTTGTTGTTCCAACTGAAGGCCTACTTGGCCGAAACATCAACTTTTGTTTTGTCCATTACCACGTAAAGCTGTCACCATACCACTTTTAAAAAAATATTTTTTTAGTATTGCTATTATCATCAGCTTCGCATTTCTATGCATCTTAGTGCATCTTGATGCCTTTACTCCTGCATCAAAATACAATTCCTTAAAAATTGGACAATTTGCTGTGGATTTCCCCCTCCATATACCTTGCTAATTACTACTTCCTTATCAGGCTGAATTTGTTTCCTTTGGTGTTGGACACCCCGTGAGATATGACCTTGGATAATGGAACAAATTTATAATAATAAATCTCCAATTTTCAAGAAATTGGTCATTTTTCCTTTTTTCTTTTTTGCTGTGACCAGGGAAATTTCCGCAGTTGTCAACTGACTTCAAACAAACCTTTCTAACTCAGGAAACAGCGAATAATTCTAAAAGGTAGCCGAACATATAGTGAACAGGCGGACTTGCGGTGTCCGCATAGATAGACAATGTAACACGTCCAGTCCAAGCGGTCAAATTCAGGTCAAAAATCAACTTGAGACTGGAAATCAAGAGTCCCCATGTCTCCCCTAGAGTAAACACACACACAACTATGTGTCAAAGGTTCAAAGAAAATACTCTTTTTAGAGCTAATATTATAATTAAGTGGTAGTAATTTTTACTACGGTATCATAAACATGTGAGTCACAGATTGGTATCATGATCTAAGGTCAGTACCATTTTATTTTTATTTTCCTTTATGTGTTTATCATTGTAGGAAATAAATGTTGTGCCATCTTTTGCTTGGAACAATTTTCCTTGAGAATAACTTGCAACATATATATATTTATACTTCCAGCCACTTCCACAAGAGGATCACAATGGACCAAATTTAAAATACAGAGTTTATTGGAGAACACATGAGGCCATGGTACAAGGTGATTCCTCTAAATGGAGATCAGTATGTATTCAAATATCTATTTCTTCTGATAATGTATTTGCAGCATTAATTTTTGCATGTGAAAGCATTTATTAGCAACAGAATTATCATGTTATTTTTGCCTACATTTTTCAGATATTTGTTTTCTGATGAAGGAACAGAGCTCTGAGAATTTTGTTGTTTCTGTATGTATCAGAGGATTGGCTCAGTGCCTACTCTTTCTTTTATGTCATTTTTGTTTTTGCCTTTTCTGGTTACTCCAAGAGCTTTTGTCAAACATTGAATCTCTGTGGTAACAAGTTGTCTTTATGCTAGACATAAGTGACCATGTTTGGCATTGGTAGCACAATGTTGGAATGAATATACTCTGTATAAGATGTTTTTTGGTGGTAATGGGTATTGCTTTGTGTTGAAGTATAGGGGGTAGCAGCTGACCTAATATTTGTTAATACAACATTTTTATAATTTCTGTTAGAAAAAATGGAAGTCTGATTGATTCATTTATGTGATATTTCTATTTAAAATTTGTATACTTATATATTTTGTAATTTAAAAAATTTAGGCCTGCATTGGTATAGTTATTTTATCTGTTTTTATTGTTTTTTCTATTACTGTCAAAATTTAGATGGCAAAAAGTAATATTAAATACTGTAAATATGTGTTATGCAATTAATGCAATAATTGCACCAACAAGTAATAGCGAAGAAAAAGGAAATGACCATGGAACAGTGTAAATCCAAAGAAATAACTATTATATTAGGGGATTTCAGTGCAAAGGTAGGAACAGCTAAAGTGCAAAATGTGACTGGAGGACATGGCCTTGGAGAGATGAATGACAGAGGGGATAGATTGGGCAAAGACACATGAAATGATTATAGATAACACCTGGTTCAAGCAACATCATAGATGACTATGGACATGGCAATGCCCAGACAACAAAGTACACAATCAAATTGATTTTATACTGGTACAGAGAAGATTCAGGAATGGGCTGTTAAACCAAGGCTAGTAGCAGATTGCAATAGTGACCATGTACCAGTAGTTGGAAAGATAAAACTGCAGAAGACACAGAAATCTCCAATAAATATGAAATTAGAACTTGATATGCTTGGATTAGATAGATCAGATGTACTTATAGAGTGATAAGTACAGTACGATAGTACAAAATAGATATAATGCTATCGAGAAAATACAGAACACCAAGAAGCAGTGGGAAATGCTCAAACAATCGATTCAACAAACATCAAAACAAATAATACCAGTGACTAAAAGAATCTATAAAGGACATCTTTGGAGTGCAATGATGATGACCCGCTAATAACTCAATAACTCGATCAATTAAAAAAAAAAGGTTGACAGAAGAAATACTAGAACTAATGGACGAAAGATGAAAACATAAAAGAACGGACATACAAAATATTGCACAAAGAGATCCAGAACAAATGCAGAGAAGCAAAATAAGGATTGTTAAAATCAGGGCAGAAATATGAAGAAATGGAAAAACAACAAATGAAAGACTCAAAATTTATGCACAATCAGTTAAATGAGTTATTGAGTTATTTGCGGGTCATCATCATTGCACTCCGAACATGTCCATAGGTGCTCAGATCCCCTCCTCAGCAATTCCCTCAGTGTCCAGCGACTGACGACTCCAGTTCTATGTTGGTTGATAAGTCTTCTTACACGGCCACTAAGTGTCTCATTTCTGGCTGTGCCCAACTTAACTCCCATTTCCATCATCCGAAGAAGTGACGTGGATCTGTGTTTGTCGAAGTCCTGTGCTCTTCCCACATTTCGGAGGGCATTGATGATGTCCACCTGATCCATTGGTTGCCTGTCCTCAACGACAGCGCAGCTAGCCAACCAGTCCGCCCTTTCATTTCCCTGTACTCCCGCATGTCCAGGGACATAGACAAAGGTGGACAGAATATATCGTCAACTCTAAGATGATGAAAGACCAGAGCTAAACAATTCAAACAAAGACACAGTACCACCAATAATGCAGAGTGAAGTGGAGGAGGCAATTCAACACATGAAAAGAGGCAAAGCTCCAGGTCCTGACAATATGACAATTGAAGAGATAGATGCATTAGGAGAATTGGGAGTACAAGTCATAACAAAACTACTCAATGATATATTTAACACTGGACACTACCCGAAGATCTACTAAAACCTATCTTTGTAGCCATACCGAAGAAGTCAGGTGCCACTGATTGTGAAGACCATCAAACTATTAGTCTCATGAGCCATATGACGAAAATATTACTAAGAATCACCATGACACATGTAAGGAACAAAATAAAACCAGAAATAAGTGAGGAACAATGTGGATTTGTAGAAGGAAAGGGCACTAATAATGCAATATACATCCTGAGAACATTGATAGAAAGAGCTGTAGAGTTAAAGAAAGATCTATATATGTGCTTTATAGATTACACAAAAGCTTTTGTACAAAGAAAAGCATGTGGAAATAATAAATATGCTGGAGAAACTAAATATTGATGGCATGATCTGAGAGTCAGAAAAAAACATGTACTGGCAACAAACAGCAGCCATAAGAATTAGCAACTAAACAGGACAGTTCCAATATATAAAACAAGGAGTCAGACAAGGTTGTGTTCTGTCGCCAGATTTGTTCTCACTTTACGGCAAAAATATTATGAGATCAATTGTAGATATAAAAGGAATTGAAGTCAAAGGTCACAAAGTAAGCGATTTGCGGATGGCACAGTCCTAATATCAGAGACAGAGAATGAACTACAAGAAATGATAAACATAATAGTAAAAGAAAGCAATAAGAAAGATCTTAGTCTGAATAATAAGAAAACAGA
This sequence comes from Megaustenia siamemsis, assembly GCA_032433765.1. Taxonomy (NCBI): domain Eukaryota; kingdom Metazoa; phylum Mollusca; class Gastropoda; order Stylommatophora; family Ariophantidae; genus Megaustenia; species Megaustenia siamemsis. The sequence goes on along the minus strand of JAVIAB010000091.1, from coordinate 21,841,977 downwards.
AGTAATCGTCATATCGAAGATATAATCATCACCATCATGCAGCATAAAAACATACAGGACAAACCTGAAACAAGTGCAACAGGTCAAATACTTGGGCACAATAATAACATAAGATAGAAGATGCACCACAGAAATAAAAAAGCAGAATAGCTCAGGCTAAAATAACATTTCAGAAATTGAAAAATGTCTTATGCAACAAGTCTATGTCAAAAGAAGTAAGAAAAAGAGTTCATCGATGCTATATAGAGTCAATTCTGACCTATGGAAGGGAATCATGGACAGTAGATTAACAAAATGAAAAGACGATTAGAGGCCACAATGATGGGATTTCTCAGAAGAATGTAGAAAGTTCCCTGGACAGCTAAAAAGACCAACGAAGACATTCTCAAAGAGGCCAACACAAAAAGGAAGCTCCTAAAATACATCAGAAAGTAACAATCAACTGTTTTCGGGCACATCATGAGAAGAGGAAAGTTGGAATACTTGGTTACAACTGGCAAAATACAGGGAAAGAGAGATCGTGGATGACAAGGAGAGAAAATACTAGATAGCTTTGTATCATGACATGGAAACCAGTCAACAACAGAATTGATACGATGCACGATGGATAGAAAATTGTGGAAGGACATGATCGCCTACGCCAACCAATATGACACATGATGATGATGATGACAAGAATTAAAAGTTATATATAAATTCTGTGTGATTAAGGGAAGATCTTTTATTATGACGTGATTTTACTAAAGATCAGTTGAATGAAGAGCACAATTATTATTCCACCAGAAACAGTCATTGTTTTGTTTGATAGCAACAAAAATAATGAATCTGAAACCAAGCACAACAATTTTACTTAGTGAAAACACACATAGGCCTTCATATGTCAGGGCAACATGTCCTCAAACTCTTGTGGCATTTTCTAACCATGATTATTTAATGGTGGTGTGTGTGAAGAGAGGATATGGAGAGTGGCATCATGAGCTAGATGAGATATTTTTTTTATGGCTTCAGTAGTTTGTGACAACAACTGTGGCATTTATTACTTCATAAAATGATATGAGTTTTGAGTATAAGTAACAAGGGTGGGTAGCTAATGTTCTCTAGCACTTTCATAGAGTCAGTCATGCTCTGCTCAAGGTATCAAATGCCTTTTTGAGGTCAACAAAGGCAGTGAAAAGTGTTTGACCTTGTTCCCTGCATTTTTCTGGTGATGTTGAAGATGATCAGATGTATAAATATACAATATTATGATCAGTAAAATGAAATCTCATACATGGATCACATTATAATCAAGAAATTAAAATAATATCATCACCAAAAACATGGGGCCACAAAAGAGCAGCTTATATTAGTAAAGATATATATATATATATATATATATATCTATCTTGACCTTTCGAGCCGTAGCCGACCCATAGGGCATAGACAAAAGATACTCCTTCTCTTATCAAAATTTTTGTTCTAGCAGTTTTTAATTCTTTTAAATATATTTTAGCAAATCTCACCATTTGTCTCTGTTCTGTGCAAGCAGCTCTATATCATTGAGGGAGCCGATTCCTGCTGCTCTTGCCTCTCTCATCAATGTTCTTCTCAGCGTCTCTCTGGGTCTTCCTCTTACCTGTTGTTTCCCACATGAGGGCTTGCTTTGCTATTCGGTTATTATCTCTTCTCATCACAACATATTATATAAATATATATATATTGTTATTGTTATTGTTATTGGTTATGGAAGGCCTCGGTATCACTGCAAACGAATTAAAATCCATAATTGCTCAACAGTCCGTGCCAGTGGAATCATCCGAATTAATAACACATCTCCCAAACAAAGAAAGGTAACTGTAGTCCCCATCGTTGCAGTCTCAGCACACGCCAAAAGACATAAGGCAAAACCGCACAGAAAGTGAACACAGCCAACTGTTCCTTGTCATACGATATCATCATTCATCGTAAACAAGCGGGATATCGAAACAGGATCAAAACGAATGAGACACACAGCTCACGGTGTGCACAGAGCACTTAACTCAGTAGCTCCTGCAACAAGCCGGACTTGGAATATGAGGAAACTGCAAGAAGGAACACTTTTCAGACATAGCCTTCAATGGTTCCCGCCGCCTATCCACCATATACCATGGAAGTTCGCGTCCTCCCGAAAACGATGATCGTCGTAGCACTTGATGATGTTAGGCCATCACTGATGACTCCAATTCCAGACACATAGACACACAGTGGTGGTAAGTTATCATTTCCAATCCAACAGAAGCCACCTGACCTGTAGTTAGTAAAACCACAGAGAGAATATGATTTTGTGACCTTCACTGATTCACTCTTGGATGTGAATGTGTAGTTTACACAAGAGGAGAAGTTTTCAACTACAGTGATCCCATTTAAGGCAATTCTGTGATAGCAAGGCAAGTCTCCTTTATAGCAGCAGAACTTGATGTTCTCTGCTCCCTTCTTATAGCTGCTGCCACACGATTCTGATGTCTCATTAACTTGGACATCATTCAAGAACAATGTCAGATTAACATTCCATAGATCTGGCTCTGCTGATGAAGTGCTTGGTGCAACAGTTGTATCAATCATACAGGAGGCTCCTAGTTTGTGGTCATTAATATCACAGACCGCATATGATGTTATTATATTCAGTATTTCTTTCTGGGGTGTAAATATGTGGCACACACATGGAGAGTGGTTTGTGGTCACAGTAATCCCATTAAAGGCAATTCTAGGGTAGCATGGCATAGGTGTTTCAGAACAGCATGATCCTATGATGTTTTCTGTGTTCGCTATAAAGCTGCTGCTGCTACACAATCCTGACCAATTATAGGTGTGAACATTATTCACTTGCAATGACAAAACTGCTTTGTTTACATCATAAACCTCTGGAAGCGAATCATTTATGGGACTAATAATACAATTTATTCTTCCATTGGGGATATCTTCCTTGTGGGCCCCCCCCCCAAAAGTCTTTGGTTAAAAAGCACATATGCTTTTGAGTTAAACACAAAATGAGCCCACTTCAAAGATTCAAAATGATCCTTGCCAATGCCATCTGTTTGCACAAGTTAGGTCCTTAGCTACCAAGGTCACATACATACGCCATCAAATTAAAGACTTTATCTACAGCGAAGGTTAACGAACTGTGAACAAACATTTATGTTCAAACCCTTGAATACATTTTCAAAAATCTGCCAACTCGCTGCAATAACAGGTATCGTGGTGTTCAAAGTAAACATTGCTTAGTCCATGTATTATATATATATATATAGTCCATATATATATATATAGTCCATATATATATATAGTCCATATATATATATATATATTTATATATATATATATATATATATATATATATATATATATATATATATATATATATATATATCATCATCATCAAGTACCGGGCCTACTGGTGTAGTTGATCATGTCTCTCCACAACTTCCGATCTCAACAATTATTTTTCATTTCTGTTGTTGACCTTCTGCCAAGCCATTCTCTTAAGCTTTCTGGTATCTTTTCTCTTTGCTTCCCTCTATCTCTTCGTCCCTCGATTTTTCCTTTTGTTACAATATATTGCAGTTGTTCTCTTCTCATTACATGGCCAAAAAATGATGATTGTCTCTTCCTAATATTGGAAATTCGCCATCTTTTTGATTTGACCTCTCTCAGAACATTTTCATTACTCTTCTTAGCTGTCCATGGTACTCTCAACATTCTTCTGTAAAACCACACTTCTACAGACTCCAGTGATTTTCTTGTCTGTTGTCCTATTGTCCATGATTCGCATTCATATGTTAAGACTGGCTCTACATAACATTTAAGAACTCTTTTTCTTGTTTCTATTGTCAAAAATGGATTGCATAGTATCTTCCTCATTTTTGGAAAGTTGCTTTTGCCTGAGCCATTCTGCATCTCACCTCTTTTGTACATCTTCTATCTGAGGTTAACAAAGTTCCCAAATATTTAAATTCATTTACCTGTTTTAATATTGTTCCACTTGTCTTTATTTTGCACTGAGGTGATGTCTTTTTCTTTGTTGTTACCATTACCTCTGTCTTTTTGCTATTAAGGCTGAGTCCTTTATTTTTGCTTTCTTTAACTATAATGTCCAACATTTCTTGTAACTCATTTTCACTCTTAGCGATTAAGACTGTATCATCAGCATACCTTAGATTATTTACATTATGACCTCCAATTGTTATTCCAGGCATGTCCCTTATGGATCTTAAAATAATCTCACTATAAATATTAAACAAATCTGGTGACAGCACGCAACCTTGTCTAACACCCTGTTTTATTTGTTGAAACATTTCCAATTGGTTTCCAGTTCTTATGGCCGCTGTTTGTTGCCAGTACATGTTCTTTATTATTCTTAGATCTTTGCTGTCTACATTTATGCTTTCTAAAACTATTGATTATTTCTTGGTGCTTTACTTTGTCAAATACCTTGGTGTAATCTATGAAACATAGGTATAGATCTGTTTTCACCTATATATATATATATATATATATATATATATATATATATATATATATATATATATATATATATATATATCACAAAAAAGAAATAACAAAAAGTCAGGGAACAGTGAAAGGCATAGATGTAGACAAAAAAGAAAATGGATTCAGGATATTAAAGCTTGGATATGGAAAATATTTGAATAAATCTTAGGAACAGGCTCATATAAGAAGAATGAAGAAAAATTGTAAACAGGTCATCATGACATCCCAATAGAGGAGTTAAGTGATTAGGCAGATTATGTTCAGTTTAACTGTTAAGTATATTATGGAAAATATAATGAACACATTTGAACATTACAGAGGAACTAATCCTTACAAATGTTAACTTTAAATTACAATCATATAGGCTCTATGACATGAACATAAAACCTGTGTTTTCATACAAGGAAGGACATTTTTATGTAATCATGAATCCATGGGCGCAGCCATTTTGTGCGTGCTACGTCATCATAATGGTTCATCGTGTGTCCCAAGACCGACCATGCGCTAATCTTGCGATCTGTTGTTTGGTGTGCAACGGGGATAATCTGACGACGAACTGTGTTTTGTATGTTCGGAGTTGGAGTCAAACACGATGTCCTAACATCATCAAGCGCTATACATTTAAATACTATGACGATCATCATTTTCAGGAGGACGTGAACTTCCGGGCAATATGGTGGGTAGGCAGCAGGAACCATATGTCTGAAAAATGTTCCTTGTTGCAGTTTCCTCATATTCCAAGTCCGGCTTGTTGCAAGAGCTACTGAGTTAAGTGCTCTGTGCATACTGTGAGCTGTGTGTTTCATCTGTTTTGATCATGTTCCGATATTCCAATTGTTTACGATGAATGCTGATATCGTGTGACAGGGAACAGTTGGCTGTGTTCACTTTCTGTGCGGTTTCACCTTATGTCTTTTGGCGTGTGCTGAGACTGCTATGATGGGGACTACAGCTGCCTTTCTTTGTTTGGGAGATAATTTAGTAATTTGGATGATTCCACTGGCAATGACAGTTGAGCAGTTATGGATTTTAATTCGTTTGCAGTGATACCGGGGCCTTCCATAACCAAATAACATTTTTATTTCAGACAGAAATTCTACATGATGTTGCCTGCAAGATAAAAACAGATTATGTTACTCTCAGAGGCCAAGCATTTCTGTGTAATTATGTTGAACTTGTGGGTCCACAACTATACTACACGCAGTTTGGAGTTAAAGTACAGGCTATAAATTCATATGGAGGCGGCCCATCGACAAATGAAACTGCCATTATGTCAGCAGAAGAGAGTATGTCATTTAAAAAATTAGTTTAACATTTCATTAACATTTTTTAATGGCGGTATTATTGAATAAGTCCTTATCAGTGACTAGTAATATTAATAATTGGCACTGATGGTAGAGAATTATATACCAAACAATTTAAATAGATTCATAATGATAGAACATACAATATTGTAACTACCATGTAACAGCACAAGCACAATTGTCTTTATCTAGTAACATAGTGTAAATATTTGTCAGATTCATCACGAACAACAAAATAGTTTGAAACAAGAATATAGCTTTTACTTGTTTAGAAATGAACACATTTAAAGTAGAACCCAAAAGTGTCAATCTGAATAGTAAGAAAACAGAAGTGATGGTCATATTGAAGAAACAGTCATCACCATCATGCAAAATAAAAATAAACAGGACAATTATGAAACAAGTGCAATGCTTCAAATACTTGGGCACAATAATAACATCAGATGGAAGATACACCACATAAATAAAAAGCAGAATAGCTCAGGCCAAAATAGCATTTCAGAAAAAGAAAAATATCTTATGCAACAAATCTATGTCAATGGAAGTGGGATAGAGAGTTCATCAGTGTTATATATAGCCAATTCTGACCTATGGAAGGGAATTATGGACAGTAAACAAACAAGTGAAAAGATGAATGGAGGTCATAGCAATGCAATTTCTCAGAAGAATGTTGAAAGTTCCCTGGACAGCTAAAAAGACCAACGAGGAAACTCTCAAAGAGGCCAACACAAAAAGGGAGCTCCTAAAACACATCAGAAAGAAACAATCAACATTTTTTGCCTTTGGGTACACCTTGAGAAGAGGAAAGTTGGAATATTTGGTTACAACAGGCAAAATACAGGGAAAGAGAGATCGCAGATGACAAAGAGAGAAAATACTAGATAGCGTGGTATCATGACATGGAAAACAGTCAACAACAGAATTGATACGATGCACTGTAGATAGAAGGTTGTGGAAGAACATGATCGCCTACATCAACCGGTATGACACATGAAGAAGAAGTCCATCGTTCCCTTATGCTTTCTTGTTCAATCAGCAGTTCTTCTTCCTTTGATCTTAAACATTTTTTTCTTCCTTTTAATTCTTCAATTTGTTTATATATAGCTTTGGCATCTCCTTTTTGTTGCATTACAATCTCTTTGCATCTCTCTTTCAGTCATGCTTCTTTTGCTTCATTGCATTTTATTACAATTTCTTTATTTAATCTCTTATACTCATCTTTATTTTCTTTATTTCTTCTTCTTGTATCCATTAGCTGCAAAATGTCATCTGTCATCCAATTCTTTCTTGAATTTGTCCTCACTGGTGGTATGAACTCTTTTGATGTTTGTTGCATTGATTCTTCTTGTATTTCCCACTGTTCATCAATACTTTATATCTTCTCTATTGCATTGTACCGGTTCTGAATTGTGAATTTATATTTGTCTTGCAACTTCTTCTCTGATTTGAGTAAATCTAAATTTAACTTGATGTTTACTGAGGCTCGTTTTGTTGCTTTTAATTTTACTCTAAGCTTTCCCACAACTGGTACATGATCACTATTGCAATCTGCCCCTGGTCTAGTTTTCACACACACCAGACTGTTTCTAAATCTATTGCTTATCATTATGTAATCAATTTGATTATGTGCATTGTCTCCTGGGCTTTTCCATGTCCACAAACGTCTTGGATTTTGCTTAAACCAGGTGTTTCCTATCATCATGTTGTGTATTCTTGCCCAGTCAATAAGTTTCTTTCCTTTCCTACTTTTGCGTTAAGATCCCCTTGAACTATTTATTGTGTTTTCACGTGGTTTGCATTCACAAGTGCCTTATTTAATTTTTTTTTTTTAAATAAAAAAAAGTGTGGATAATACATTTGATTTGAAAATCCCGAGCTTTGTTTTTGTGCTAGTAATTTTGATTTCTATATTTTATGAAGGTTTCTGAAAGTTATTGCTGCCTATGCTATTCTGATTCTAATTTATTTCTTTGTGTCTCTCTTAATCTATACAGCTTCTAAGATATACGAAATGATCAACTTCTTCCACTGCTTTTCCTTCAAAGTATATTTTTTCTTCTACGCAAATTTGATTTTTAATTACTTTTGATTTTTCTTGGTTTATCCCAATTCCAATCTTTCTAGCCATTGATGACACAGCATTTGTTTTTTCTTGCATCATGTTCACATTGCTGTTGATAAAGAATGCGTCATCTGCAAAGTTAAGATCCAAGAGTCCATCCAATACCTTTGTTAACAGTACTGAATTTTTGCATTATGCAGACGAAGACAATTGCAAATAACAAGGGAAATCAAATACATCCTAGTTTTACTCTGGTATTAATCTGACACCATTCATTCAAAATTCAGTTACTCAGCAGTTCTCTTTGCAAAAGCAGGTAATGAGTGTTTAGGATGCTCTCAATAATGAAAATGTGTATATTAAAACTTATCTTTTTGTTTTGGATTTTCTTAGTGCCTCTGGGTGCTCCTATCAAAGTGCTCGCTGAACCATACAATTCTACAGCTCTTATGGTTACATGGAATGCTGTTCCTAATAACAGAGAGAATATACGAGGAAAATTGAAAGGATATAAGGCAAGTATTTCAGATTGTACATCTGGTATAAGCATTATAGTTTTTACAGTAATTTCTATCACAAAGAGGAAAATAATAAATGTGCATGTGTCTATTTTGATCATACATTGAATGGAAGTAAAATTTGTTGGTCTGTTATGTTTCTGCCAACAAGTGTTATTGAGTTATTTGCGGGTCATCATCATTGCACTCCTAACATGTCCATAGGTAATTTTTTTTTAAGTAGAAAAATTTAATAAAATTGTCATGAATGTAAGTTATGAATTGTTTTACTTTTCTTTGTCTTGTCATTTCATTCATTCTGGGTATGGAGTGCTGTTCGCTGAAACCAGGCCTGTCATTGAGAACCCAGATAGGTGCATGATCTGTAATTGGTTTAACCACCTTCTGTTTGATCATCCTCATTCGCCAAAGTCAAATTGGTGGTGTTCTAAGCATGTGTATATAGGCATTAATATATTCATCATGGGGCCAGATGACTTATAAATAAGACATCAGCCTCTGTCTGGACAATAAAGTTCCAGGTGGTGGATATTTTTCTTGTCAAATACATGATGACTTTGTGGCTTTATATTCCCTCCACATCTGGGTAGTGAGATCCAATGTCTAGCACCTCTTGGATAATAACAGATAAACTGGAGGACTATATGACCTCTGTGCATGTTAAAGAACTCTTGAGAGTCAAAAGTTAAGTACTAGCCCAAAATGGTAACTGAGTGGGAACAATTATTAAGCATTTGAAAATCTACACATGGCTAAGATGTGCTTGTATTTGACCAAGAGATTCAAATATGATGGCTTGCTGTAAACTATCAACACAGGGCTTCCACTTAATGGTTGACTCTTGAAGTAGAATTCCATAAGATACAGTCCCCAAATATATATGCTGAAGACAAATACACCGATCTACAAGGTGGAAAACACAGTGCTCCACTCTTAAGTGAAAAAAAGAACTCCATTATTTGTTGTTCAAATTAGTTGATAAATAACACTGACATTATTTGTTGTTCAAATTAGTTGATAAATAACACTGACATTATTTGTTGTTCAAATTAGTTGATAAATAACACTGACATTATTTGTTGTTCAAATTAGTTGATAAATAACACTGACATTATTTGTTGCTCAAATCTATTGATAAATAACACTGACATTATTTGTTGCTCAAATCAATTGTTAAATAACACTGACATTATTTGTTGCTCAAATCAATTGTTAAATAACACTGACATTATTTCTTGCTCAAATCAATTGATAAATAACACTGACATTATTTGTTGCTCAAATCTATTGATAAATAACACTGACATTATTTGTTGCTCAAATCAATTGTTAAATAACACTGACATTATTTGTTGCTCAAATCAATTGATAAATAACACTGACATTATTTGCTGCTCAAATCAATTGATAAATAACACTGACATTATTTGTTGCTCAAATCAGTTGATAAATAACACTGACATTATTTGTTGCTCAAATCAGTTGATAAATAACACTGACATTATTTGTTGCTCAAATCAATTGATAAATAACACTGACATTATTTGCTGCTCAAATCAATTGATAAATAACACTGACATTATTTGCTGCTCAAATCAATTGATAAATAACACTGACATTATTTGCTGCTCAAATCAATTGATAAATAACACTGACATTATTTGTTGCTCAAATCAGTTGATAAATAACACTGACATTATTTGTTGCTCAAATCAATTGATAAATAACACTGACATTATTTGTTGCTCAAATCAGTTGATAAATAACACTGACATTATTATTGCTCAAATCAGTTGATAAATAACACTTAACATTATACAATAAAGTCTCACTACACTTGGTATCTAGGTCAATTTGAAAAAAAATGTTTATGACGTCATCACAATATGTGCTCCCACTGTCAATGAAATTTGTTGAATAAGTTTATTGCTACTGGAAATGTGGAAGATGCTCCACGATCTGGTAGGCCTGCTGTGAATGATGAAATATTAGATATCCAAGACAGAATCCTTAAAAGTTCATTAAGAAAACTGTCGCAACAAGTGAACTTACCATTGAGCACATATTGTGATGACGTCATAAACATTTTTCAAATTGACCTAGATACAAGTGTAGTGAGACTTTATAAACACCCTATTTTATAAGCACGTATTTATTTTTTCAACAAATTTTGTTTTCTTCAGATCAACTACTGGCGAAGTTTTATGGAAGTTGAAACCCAAGCTTTGCAAAATATTATTGAATTGAAGCCGAATCAAAATAACCTGGGTAGGGGTCTGATTATTGGTTTGGAACCTCTTACCTGGTATCAGTTCAATGTTCAGGCATACAACTCAGCTGGTAATGGCCCCAAGAGTTCCACCTATCAACAGCAGACCATAAACAAAGGTAAGAAATAATTGTCCAATGTTCACCGACTTGCAACAACAACATTAACAAAAGTTCTAGTGGACATTGCACTTGATTGTTAGAAGCATGATTTTTTTTGTCCAGTTCTTGTGAAGCATCACTGGAACCACACTGCTCTTAAGAGAATTAAAACATAATGAAAATACATTTGGGAAATTTTGATAAATGTATTCCAGGGGTAGGAAGCGACTTAAAAACAAGATTATTGCTTCATAATTCTTTGCTATTTATTTTAGGTGTGAAAGCACTGGAATGATGATATATATATATATATATATATATATATATATATTTATATTTTTTATATCATCACACAGCAAGATGGCGGGTGTTTTTATATTCGGAGTGTAGACTGTGTGATTAATGTGATTAAATATAGTGTTTCCAGCGGGATATAATTTTCAGAAAGTTGTGTAAAGTGTTCTACCAAGGAGGAGGATAAGAACTGATAAGTACTTTTTTAAATGTAACCAACTAAAGTTTTATATTTAGACCGTAAAAGATCGCATGTGAGACCTTAGCGATCACACACGTGGGGGGAAACATCAGCCGGGCTAAACCCCCATCGTGTGTTTCTCTTAAACTAAGCCCTTAACTTACGACTGACTTAGCAGGTCGGTAAGGGATAATTGTATTTATGCTCAGAGAAATACATAGAATATGGAGATCAAAGTAGCAACGATAAACATATGCGGGATAAAAAATAAAGAAATCGAACTTATAGAAGAAATGACAAAAAGGAAAATTAAAATACTAGGATTAGCGGACACCAGAGTAAAAGGACAACAGATAAAGAAAACACACATGAACTACACGAAAATATTCTCGGGAGTCGACAACACAGAAAGAGCAACACATGGAGTAGGTTTTATCATCGACCCAGAACACGCAAAGAACATTCTAGAAATAAAATACTATTCAGAAAGAATTATCTCAATTAAACTACTAGAAGACGACCGAAAAACAAATTACATTCAAATCTATGCACCATGCAACAACAATGTAAAAGACAGCGAAGAATTCTACGACACATTGAGTGAAATTATTAACAAGATTGACGAAAGCGACGACATGTTAGTGATGGGAGATTTTAATGGAAGGCTTGGGAAACGCAACAGTGAGAACAGTGACATCTTAGGACCCTTTGGCGATAAAACAGCTGAAATAAACGAAAATGGGAGCAGACTGCTGGAACTATGCAATCAAAATGATTTATTTATCACCAACACATTCTTCAAACATAGAGAGTCGCAAGTATACACCTGGTACAAATGGAATGACACAACATGCAGAAGCCAGATAGATTTTATACTAACAAGAAAAGAGAACAAGAAAAGAGTAACCGACAGTAGAGCAATCCCAAATATTACAGACGACACGGATCACAAGATGGTTATGATCACACTAAGACAGCCAAAAATAAAGAGAAAACACGAAAACAAACAAAAGAAGCGAAAAGAACAGACAATAAAAATAAAACAATTAAACGATCAAGAAACAGGAAAACCCTAGAAGAAAAACTCAGAGAGGAATTCAAGAAACTCCCTAACGAAGTATGCACAGTAGAAGAAGAGTGGAAACAATTTAAGGAAACAGTAACTAACATCTCTAAAACAGTTTGTGGAACGAAGCTAAGAACAAGAGAAGGGAAAAAGAGCACCCCGTGGTGGAACGAAACAATCAGAGAAGCAATTAAAGAAAAGAAGAAACTGTTTAAAAATTGGAGGGAGAACAAGAACCAAGAAAAATATGAAAGATATGCCTTAGTTCGAAAAAGAGTTAAAATGCTGATCAAAGAAGCTAAGCAAAGGAATTGGACAGAATTCGGACAAAACATGAGCAGGGACTTCAAGACAGCCACAAGAGATTTCTACAAAGCAGTAAAAGCCACAAGAGCGAGAAAAGAAAACCATGATCCTACTGAGCTGATAAATGACAAAGACGGACAACCAATATCAAACAACCAATGTATGCAACAGAGATGGAAAGAATATTTTGAAGACCTGTTAAACATACCAACTACCAACAAGACAACAAAAACCACACTAGAACTCACAAATACTGAACCCAACATCATGAAAGAGGAAATAGAAGAAGTAATCAAATATGCACCAAGAAACAAAGCACCAGGGATAGATAACATTCCAATAGAAATAATAGCAGCAGCGGGAGAAACAGGAATGCAATGGCTGCACAGAATATTTAATGCAGCATGGCACCAACAACAAGCCCCAGAAGACTGGCAACAGGCAATCATCATACCAATATGGAAAAAGAAAGGTAGCAAAAGAGACTGCAATCAATATAGAGGTATATCTCTGCTCAGCCATGTAGGAAAGCTATACGCCAAAATCTTGGAAAAAAGACTGAGACCAATAATAGAACTACAGTTAAGCGATTCTCAAATGGGGTTCCGAAAAAACAGAGGATGTACCGACGCACTATTCACACTAAAACAGCTTGCAGAAAAAACGACAGAACACAACCAAAACTTATACATAGCCTTCATTGACCAGGAAAAAGCATTCGACAGAGTAAACAGAGAACAACTGTGGGAGATACTAACAACATACGGAGTAAGCCAACATCTAACCAACATTATTAAAAGTCTCTACGCCAACAGCAGCTGCAGGGTCAGAACAGCAACAGGCTACACAGACCACTTCGAAGTTAGATCAGGTGTAAGACAGGGGTGCGTACTATCCCCCCTACTGTTTATTACATACATGGACCATATATGCAAGCTAGCCAACCCATCAGAGACAGAGGAGATCAACGAGCTTCTATTTGCAGACGACCAGGCACTAATACATGAAACAATAGAAGACCTACAAGAACACTTAAACAAACTCAACATCTTAGGAACAAAATACAACATGAAAATCAACATCAACAAAACAGAAGTCATGAATGTCGCCAAAAATAAACAGAACATCAACATAACTATAGAAGGCAGACAACTAAAACAAGTAGAGGAATTCAAATACCTAGGAAGTCTAATGACAAACGACAATTCCCAAACAGCAGAGATAGAATCAAGATGCAACAAAGCTTGTCAAATCATCGGACAGTTATCACCACTATTGTCCAACAAGGAAATAACTCTGGAGGCAAAACGAGCACTATACAATACAATCTTCATTCCAACGTTGTGCTACCAATGCCAGACCTGGACTCTAGATGCAAGAACAATAAGAAAAATAACCTCTACAGAGATGAAATGTGTTAGACGAATGACAGGAAACAGTCTGAGAGATAAGATCAGAAATGTAGAACTGAGAAAAAAGCTAGGAATAGCCCCAGCCATAGAATATATAAGGAAACAACAGATAAAATGGTTCGGCCACGTGACAAGGCAGAAAGAACAAAACACAACACAACGAGCCTTCAACAAACGTTGTGAGAACAACAGACCCAAGGGTCGACCACGAAAAAGATGGATCGATGGAATATTAGAAGCACTAGGAAACATAACAGCAGCAGAGGCGAACAGAAGAGCAAAAGACCGCAAATTATATCTCCCCTCGACGCTGAAAGGCAGATGAGGAAGGAAAGAAGAAGAAGAAGAAGATATATTTATATATATATATCTGTTTTATAAAATCTTTGAAATGCAGTCACACAGTGTACCTCACCAGTATACCCCCTTTCAGGGTAAGCTTCTCAATCTCAGTAAGGTAGTCAATGCCTCTGCCTCTCTTATCAGTGTTCTTAGTGTTTCTCAAGGTCAGCTTCTTTTTCTTGTTGGTTCCATTTGAGCCTTTTTGGTTATTTCTTCACATCACATGGCAACATATGCCCACCTCCTTTTCTTGATTGACACTAGTTTTAAGTTCCTTCTATTGTATATAAAGTATTTTCCTTGTGCCTTTGTTTTCAAATTTGTGTGCATGAATGTAAATACATATAGACACATGTAGTATCTGAGGTGAGTCATACAGGGACACGAAGACAATCATTGCTTTATGGTGTGCAGAACAACATCAAACTATTACCAACAAAGAGTGGCAGACAGCATGAGCAAAAAAAATGGATGGTACAGTTCAATGCTGAGAAATACTGAACACTTGTCACACTCTCAAAGAAAGGTAAAACCTGAGAGATCAAACTTTAGAATACAAATATTAAATCTGATGATGAACTGACATACCTTAGCATCACACCACATGTTAAATCTGATGATGAGCTGACATACCTTGGCATCACACCAGATGTTAAATCTGATGATGAACTGACATACCTTGGCATCACACCAGATATTAAATCTGATGATGAGCTGACATACCTTAGCATCACACCACATGTTAAATCTGATGATGAGCTGACATACCTTAGCATCACACCACATGTTAAATCTGATGATGAACTGACATACCTTAGCATCACACCACATGTTAAATCTGATGATGAGCTGACATACCTTGGCATCACACCAAATGTTAAATCTGATGATGAACTGACATACCTAGGCATCACACCAAATGTTAAATCTGATGATGAACTGACATACCTAGGCATCACACCAGATTTTAAATCTGATGATGAACTGACAAACCTTGGCATCACACCAAATGTTAAATCTGATGATGAGCTGACATACCTTAGCATCACACCACATGTTAAATCTGATGATGAGCTGACATACCTTAGCATCACACCACATGTTAAATCTGATGATGAGCTGACATACCTTGGCATCACACCAAATGTTAAATCTGATGATGAACTGACATACCTAGGCATCACACCAAATGTTAAATCTGATGAGCTGACATACCTTAGCATCACACCACATGTTAAATCTGATGATAAACTGACATACCTTGGCATCACACCAAATGTTAAATCTGATAATGAGCTGACATACCTTAGCATCACACCAGATGTTAAATCTGATGATGAACTGACATACCTTAGCATCACACCAGATTTTAAATCTGATGATGAACTGACAAACCTTGGCATCACACCAAATGTTAAATATGATGATGAGCTGACATACCTTGGCATCACCAGATGTTAAATCTGATGATGAACTGACATACCTAGGCATCACACCAAATGTTAAATCTGATGATGAACTGACATACCTTGGCATCACACCAGATTTTAAATCTAATGATGAACTGACATACCTTAGCATCACACCAGATGTTAAATCTGATGATGAACTGACATACCTAAGCATCACACCAGATGTTAAATCTGATGATGAGCTGACATACCTTAGCATCACATCAGATTTTAAATCTGATGGTGAACTGACATACCTTGGCATCACACCAGATGTTAAATCTGATGATGAACTGACATACCTTGGCATCACACCAAAGGTAGTGAGATCCAAAGTCTAGCACTCTCTTGGGAAGTGAGATCTGATGATCTCTCTGAAAATGGCAATAAACAGGAGGTTCCATGTACAGGCTAAAGAACCCTTGGTAGTTAAAATTGAAAAGTAAAAAACGCAAAGAACCCCATCATGCCCAGTAGTGTATAGGGAATATGGTGTTAGTGACCATCATTTTTATAGACCGTTGGCAGATGATTTTTGGGGTAATGTTTTGGTATTACACTCATGCCACTTTACTTTCCAAGAAAAAAATCTGGTACCCATTTAAGGCTGGTTGAACATTAAGATCTTCATAATCACTCCCTATTCTATGGGAGAACTAAAAACTTTCAAAGAGAACAGAAGCAGCTTCATGATTGAAGAAAGATACCTCAGAGAAGCATGGATCCAGATATACACTGATAGCAACTCAAGCAGTAAAAAATGGAGGTCTTTGTGATCCCCAAACAAAGAAAGTTTAACCTTGTGCTTAACTACATTGTAGAAACACAAGCCCTAAGACATAGAGATAATAAACCAATCAAAAATGTCAGTGTCAGCAGGTAGTATTCCTTACTGATGCAATTTCAGTCCAGCAGGCCTTCAATGGAAACAAAACACCAGAGCTCAGAAAAGCTCTTTCAAATCATTGTGGCGTACCAGGAAATAAGAGATAAAGATAAACTGGCAAAAGAAGGAACAAGTACAGACAGAACAAACTATCACATTTCAAGAAAAGAAACAACACAAATACAGACAGAACAAACTGTCACATTTCCAAGAAAAGAAACAACACAAGTACAGACAGATCAAACTGTCACATTTCAAGAAAAGAAACAACACAAGTACAGACAGATCAAACTATCACATTTCAAGAAAAGAAACAATACAAGTACAGACAGAACAAACTATCACATTTCAAGAAAAGAAACAACACACAAGTACAGACAGATCAAACTATCACATTTCAAGAAAAGAAACAACACACAAGTACAGACAGATCAAACTATCACATTTCAAGAAAAGAAACAACACACAAGTACAGACAGATCAAACTATCACATTTCAAGAAAAGAAACAACACACAAGTACAGACAGAACAAACTATCACATTTCAAGAAAAGAAACAACACACAAGTACAGACAGATCAAACTATCACATTTCAAGAAAAGAAACAACACACAAGTACAGACAGATCAAACTATCACATTTCAAGAAAAGAAACAACACACAAGTACAGACAGATCAAACTATCACATTTCAAGAAAAGAAACAACACAAAAGTACAGACAGATCAAACTGTCACATTTCAAGAAAAGAAACAACACAAGTACAGACAGATCAAACTATCACATTTCAAGAAAAGAATGCTCCCATCAAAATCATGAAGAACATAGACTAACAAAAGGACTGCTATCACAACTTGAACAAATAGAATAAGTGATCCTATTTACCTCAGAATAGTACATAACATTCGTTTGCACAGGCTGAGACTGGTCCCATGTCACATGTGGACAGGCAACACAAACAACTGAACACATTCTACACAGCTACAATATGTTCAGGCATTTGTGGAAGCAATATTGGCCAACAAAGACAAATCCATTCCAAGCTGTTTGGAAGTCCTGAGGAACTTTCAAACACAACAGCATTTAAAAAGTTCACTACTTTTTCAGACATTTTGAGACAGTAATCTAAAAGAAGAAGAAGATATGCTTTCACATTGTTTAATGTCAGACAATATTAGTGTTTTTTTTTCAGGTTTTATCTGCATCTATTTCTAAAAGTTTTGCTCATTGCAGATTGTTTGTATAGGTCTCACTCACAACTCATGCCTAAAAAAATAAATGTTTATCCTCTCTGATGTTGCTATGTTTATTGATCACAAATCTGGAATGTAAATATTGATTTTGAAAGTATTTAATATTTCCAGTCCCCAATCAGTATCCAACAGAGGTTTATGTTTACTCCGTGGAAGGTTTTGGTATTCGCGTCAACTTTAGGGGAATCAGTACACAGATAAGAGAGGAACCACTTAAGGGCTATAAGGTTTGTAAACATCAATAATTATTGTTTATGTTGTCGTGCTTTAGCTCTTGTTACCAGAGTCTATGAAATTTTGAAAGCGATCTTGCTATATTATTTATTATGCACATTGTTTCTTCTGAATTATTTTCACTATAATAAGCTGTCCGTTTCCGGTTGTTTCCAAAATGGAGGAATTATTTTTCTCCGGCTTGGTATAGAACCGTTGATCAGAGGTTTAACAAGCCGCTATCGTAAAAACGATGTTGTTAATGAAACGTAGACCTGATACAGAATGTGTAAATTAGCAGTAGATAGTATTGATAGTTTTTTCGGCCCTAAAACAACAACAAAAATAGGATTCTGGAATGTGCGAACAATGGCCGCTCCGACGAAACATGCACAGGTCGCGAGCGAGATGGACAGATACGATCTAGATATTTTAGGATTAAGCGAAATGCGCTGGCTTGGAACAGGTAGGAGATCTATTGATAATAAAATAGTAGTTTTTTCTGGAAGGGAAGATGGAAAACACCGTGAAGGAGTAGGCATAATGATGACAGACAAAGCTGCAAGAAGTTTATTAGAATGGGAACCGGTAAATAGCCGTCTGATACGAACACGATACAAAACAAAACATGGAAGACTTTCAATTATTCAATGTTATGCGCCTACTAACGAAGCTGATGATGAAGTTAAGGATGATTTTTATAACCAACTGCAACAACTTATAAACAAAATACCAAAACACGATCTTTTAATTGTAATGGGAGACTTCAACGCCAAAGTAGGACAAGATAACGCAGGAGTGGAACATGTGATGGGGAGAGAAGGCTGTAATACAACAAGTCAGAATGGAGAAAGATTAATAGAATTATGTTTAATAGAAAATTTAGTTATAGGTGGGACATTATTTCCACATAAAAATATCCACAAAACAACATGGATATCTCCTGATGATAGAACATCAAATCAAATTGACCACCTATGTATTAAACAACAATTCAGATCATCATTAATAGATGTAAGAGCATACAGAGGTGCTGATGTTAATAGTGACCACAACCTGTGCATTGGGAAAATAAGATTAAAATTTAGAAACCAACAGAAGAGGTCAATTACACATAAAATTGATAGTCATAAACTGAAAGATGAAGCAATAAAGGAAAAGTTTAACATAGAGCTAAGTAATTGTTATTCAGCACTTGGTGAAATAGACTTAGATATCAATGAAATGTGGGACTCACAGAGCAAAATACTAATGACAGCAGCAGAAGCAAGTGCTGGACTGAAGAAAATGGAAAAACGAGCTTGGATCTCAGACACCACATGGAAATACATCAAAGAAAGAAGAGAAGCGAAGAGAGCCATGACTAATGTAAAGACAGATCTTGGAAAGGTTCTGGCAAAAGCAACATACAAAGAATTAGACAACAAAGTGAAAAGTTCGGCAAGAAGAGATACAAGAGCTTATATAGACAACTTGGCAGAGAAAGCAGAGACAGCTGCAATTACAGGAGACAGCAGAACTCTTTATACTGTACAAAAGATGCTGACAAACACCTATACATCCAGTGGAACACCAATTCTAGACAAATCTGGATTAATGCTAACAACAAGCGCAGACATAAAAGCCCGTTGGGCGGAACACTTCAAAGAAATTCTTAACCGTCCACTACCTCACAGTTTAATAGATTTTGAAGCTGAAACACCAGCAGCAGAATTAGATGTAAATTTAGATGACTTCACCTTGAGTGAAATAGAAACCACCTTAAAGCTAATGACCAATAACAAGGCTGCTGGAGAGGATAAGTTAACAGCTGAGATCCTCAAGGCAATTGATAGCCATAATTTAATACATCTCCAAAAAATGTTCAACATCATTTGGAAAACAGAGAAGACGCCTCATAAATGGAAAAAAGGAATCATTGTTAAGATCCCAAAAAAGGGCAATCTTAGAGATTGTAACAATTGGAGAGGCGTGACACTTTTGTCAGTTGCCTCAAAATTATTCTGTAAAATCATCCTAAATAGAATAAAGGATTCAATAGATACAGTAATGCGTGAAGAACAGGCTGGGTTTAGAAAAGGGAGAAGCTGTCTTGACCACATTTTCACTCTACGACTTATATTGGAGGAACACATTGAAAAGCAAAAACCTTTTGTACTTAACTTCATCGACTTCAAAAAAGCATTTGATAGTATTCATAGAGATTCTTTGTGGAAAATTCTGAAGCAATATGGCTTACCATCAAAAATCATAAATATTATCAAAGACATGTATGATGGTTACACATGTGCAGTTCGAACAGAGGAAGGACTGAGCGAATGTTTCCCAATAGAAACTGGGGTTAAACAAGGATGTATTTTATCGCCCTTGTTATTTGGAATTGTTAAGGACTTCATAATGAAGAAATGCTGCACTGGTAATAAAGGCATCGAATGGATACAAGGAGACCATTTGGAGGACCTGGACTTTGCTGATGACATAGTTCTCATCAGCAATCAGATAAAAACGATGCAGGAAAACACAAATGAACTATCATCAATAGCCAGCAAAATTGGGCTTGAGGTCAATCATGAAAAGACTAAAGTCATGAAAAGTTTAATTCCAACAAGTGACAAAATATACATGGAAAACAAACCAGTAGAAGAGATCGATCACTTCATCTATCTTGGAAGTCACATTGATCGAGAAGGGGATACGAGCAAAGAAATTAGAATCAGACTGGCTAAAGCAGCAATGTCTTTCAGAAGCCTTGAAAAGTTGTGGAAATCAAAACTCATTAGCACAAACACAAAACTTAGGCTATTCAAATCAAATGTACTATCAACCCTTACGTATGCGTGTGAAAGCTGGAAAACAACAAGAGATATAGAAACAAAGTTGAACGCATTCGAAAATAAATGTCTAAGGAAAATACTTGGTATAGAATGGAACGAATTCAAAACAAACGAGGAAATTAGAGAAATCGCCAATCAACCACTAATATCTTCAGTAATAAAGAAAAGACGATGGTCATACGTTGGACATGTGATGAGAAGAGATAATAATCGAATAGCAAAGCAAGCCCTCATATGGGAAACAACAGGTAAAAGAAAAAGAGGAAGACCCAGGGAGACACCGAGAAGAACATTGATGAGAGAGGCAAGAGCAGCAGGAATCGGCTCCCTCAATGAGATAGAACTGCTTGCACAGAACAGAGACAGATGGCGAGATTTGATAAAATATCTTTAAAAGAAAACTGCTAGAACAAAAATTCATATAGGAGAAGGTGTATCTTGGTCTAAGCCCTATGGGCCGGTTACGGCTCGAAAGGTCAATAGAATAGAATAGAAGCTGTATAGATATTCACTCTGATAATGACCTTCGTGAGCATAAATGCATTGCGTTCTGGAGTGCAGTAAAATTGTGATATTTTCACCTTTTGGCCCAATACAGTTGAATTCAGTATCTTTTAGTACCTGGTTGTCTTCGCTCTTCATCCCTAATCACTTGGCCAGAGTGGTGTTTCTAGGGGTACCACAAAGAGGTTGAGTAGGACCTAGGTTGTTCTATTTCACTGATCATGATCAAAGTCAGCTATGAGTTGCTGACCATTTTCAGCGCTAGTGATGACCATGTTTACCCTCAGAATTGTGTAAATAATTATAGCTATTTTAGTAGCTAGGTTTTTCTGATTATGAAACTGATCTTAGTGACCCAAGTTTTTTTTGGATAAAAATGTTGATTGTTCTTGGTGGCCAGTTTTATCATAAAATACAAGTTGTTAGTGACCACATTTTGTAGGTGATAATGTTCTTCTTAGTGACAATTGGTTTGTTGATGATGAAAGCTATTCTTAATGGCAGATTTTTAAAATGATAAAAGTAATCATCAGGTAAGTAGTCTGCCCAGCGGAAGACATTGCTCTTTTGACGGAATATTTGTCTAGCCACATCAATTGCCTCAATTCTTTATGCCCATTGTACAATTTAAATTAATAGTCCACATCCCAAAACTTGCTGCATTGTAAGTGTTACTGATACTGGTCAATATGGTGGATAGGCGGCAAGAACCATTGAGGCTCATTCTGAAAAGTGTTCCTTGTTACAGTTTCCTCATATTCCTTAT
The DNA here is from genome assembly GCA_032433765.1 of Megaustenia siamemsis. Classification (NCBI taxonomy): domain Eukaryota; kingdom Metazoa; phylum Mollusca; class Gastropoda; order Stylommatophora; family Ariophantidae; genus Megaustenia; species Megaustenia siamemsis. The sequence continues at coordinate 21,819,709 of JAVIAB010000091.1, read as the reverse complement.
AGCAAGTCCAGCTTGCTGCCGGAGCAACTGTGTTTAGTGCTTTGTGCACACTGTGAGCTGTGATTTTCATCCAGATTTTGTTTCGATATTCCGATTGCTTACGATATGATGATATCACCTCAGTGCAAAATAAAGACAAGTGGAACAATATTAAAACAGGTAAATGAATTTAAATATTTGGGAACTTTGTTAACCTCAGACGGAAGATGTACAAAAGAGGTGAAATGCAGAATGGCTCAGACAAAAGCAAATTTCCAAAAAATGAGGAAGATACTATGCAATCCATTTTTGACAATAGAAACAAAAAAAAAGAGTTCTTAAAGGTTATGTAGAGCCAGTCTTAACATATGGATGCGAATCATGGACAATAGGACAAGAGACAAGAAAATCACTGGAGTCTGTAGAAATGTGGTTTTACGGAAGAATGTTGAGAGTACCATGGACAGCTAAGAAGAGTAATGAAGATGTTCTGAGAGAGGTCAAAGCGAAAAGAGAGCTAATTTCCAATATTAGGAAGAAACAATCATAATTTTTTGGCCATGTAATGAGACGAGAACAACTGGAATATATTGTAACAACTGGGAAAATTGAGGGATGAAGAGATAGAGGGAGGCAAAGAGAAAAAAAAATAACAGACAGCTTAAGAGAATGGCTTGGCAGAAGGTCAACAACAGAAATGATAAATAGCTGCTGAGATCGAAAGTTGTGGAGAGACATGATCACTTACGCCAGTAGGCCCGGTACTTGATGACGATGATTCCGATTGCTTATGATATGATATTATATATGACGAAGGACAGTTCAGTTGTGTTCACTTTCAGTGCTTCTTGGCCTTATGTCTTTTGACATGTGCTATAGCTGCTATGATGGGGACTGCAGCTGCCTTTCTTTGTTTGGATCCTTCAATGAGATGAGTTTTAATTCAGATGATTCCACTGGCTCAGGCGGTTGAGCAATTATGGATTTTAATTCGTTTGTAGTGATACCGGGGCCTTCGACTAACCATAACCATAAGCATTACCAAGACTAAATCAGAATATCCATTTAAAGTTATAATTTTATAATTAAAAATTTAGCAGAAAGAACTCTTTTATTACTTTAGTTATTAAACATATGTTTTTTAGTTTTTTTTGGCCACAAATTTCACTTTTGTTTATCTAAAGTCAAATCAGTAATGAAACTGTTTTTAAAAATGTACAACAAATGGAAGCACTAACATATGTATACTGTTGCTACGTTGTGACCATTGCTTACTTTTGACAGGTTCAATACTGGAAGTCAAATGAAAATATTTTAAGTGCTAAAGAAGTTGATTTTGGTAAATCAAGCACAGGAGTAATTCGCAATTTAAGTTCAAGTGAATTATATGAACTTCGAGTGTATGGCTATAGCAGAGGTGGTCAAGGGAAGAGGAGTTCTCCAACTGTTTATTTTACTGTAGGAGGTAAGCTGTTTAAATCAATTCAGCTGTGAGTAATATAATGTTAAAATGAAATGTTATAGAATTTACATATGATTAGATTGACTTAGAGTATATACTGTTAAATTATTCAACATTTATCTTTACCATAATTTATTTTCCAATTGTCCTGTTGCAATGTTATCATTCTCTAAAAACATGCCCAAAACTCTGTAATATTTTTGTCTCAATCAAACATTTTTTGCAAATGTAATAACTCTTTCATGATTATCATTTATTATCTCTGTAACATGTTGTATTTGCTGGAGTTATTTATTGTTGGTAGTATGTGGTTTAAATATGGCTCTTGGGATCTGGGTAGTCTAGAAGTATGTGGTTTAAATATGGCTCTTGGGGGCTAGGTGGTCTAGAGGTATGTGGTTTAAATATGGCTGTTGGGATCTGGGTAGTCTAGAAGTATGTGGTTTAAATATGGCTCTTGGGATCTGGGTAGTCTAGAAGTATGTGGTTTAAATATGGCTTTTGGGGGCTAGGTGGTCTAGAGGTATGTGGTTTAAATATGGCTCTTGGGATCTGGGTGGTCTAGAGGTATGTGGTTTAAATATGGCTCTTGGGATCTGGGTAGTCTAGAAGTATGTGGTTTAAATATGGCTCTTGGGGGCTAGGTGGTCTAGAGGTATGTGGTTTAAATATGGCTGTTGGGATCTGGGTAGTCTAGAAGTATGTGGTTTAAATATGGCTCTTGGGATCTGGGTAGTCTAGAAGTATGTGGTTTAAATATGGCTCTTGGGGGCTAGGTGGTCTAGAGGTATGTGTTTTAAATATGGCTCTTGGGATCTGGGTGGTCTAGAGGTATGTGGTTTAAATATGGCTCTTGGGATCTGGGTGGTCTAGAGGTATGTGGTTTAAATATGGGTCTTGGAATCTGGGTAGTCTAGAAGTATGTGGTTTAAATATGGGTCTTGGAATCTGGGTAGTCTAGAAGTATGTGGTTTAAATATGGGTCTTGGAATCTGGGTAGTCTAGAAGTATGTGGTTTAAATATGGCTCTTGGGCTAGGTGGTCTAGAGGTATGTGGTTTAAATATGGCTCTTGGAAGCTGGGTGGTCTAGAGGTATGTGGTTTAAATATGGCTCTTGGGAGCTGTGTGGTCTAGAGGTATGTGGTTTAAATATGGCTCTTGGAAGCTGGGTGGTCTAGAGGTATGTGGTTTAAATATGGCTCTTGGTTGCTGGGTGGTCTAGAGGTATGTGGTTTAAATATGGCTCTTGGGAGCTTTGTGGTCTAGAGGTATGTGGTTTAAATATGGCTCTTGGGGGCTGGGTGGTCTAGAGGTATGATGTCAGCCCTTAGACAAGAATATCCACTGTTGGTGGGAATTTTAAACAAATCAAATCTGCAGTTTCTTCTTGGCTTCTAGCCAATAGTCACATATCGTATTAGGTATTTAAGTATTTTTATTTTTCGGTCATTTATCATGTACGTTGCCTCCAAGTCATTTGTCACATGACATGATTCCAAGTCCAGTTGTCACTTAAAATGTCTTTAAGCCAGTTGTCACTACCATGTCACAAAATCAGTTGTCATTTCCTTTGTCCTTTAAGTTATTTGTCATAACACATTTGTCATATAACATGTGTATAAATCAGTTGCCATATAACATGTCTTTAAGTAAATTGTCACCACAGTTTACTCTAATATTTCTCAATCACTGAGTGCAATGTTTGGTGGTGTCTTCAACAAAAATATTTCACATTCAAAGTTAGTGTATGTGACATTTAAAATTCCTTGCAGCTTATCCCAGCAAGCGTTTTCAATAAAAAGTACTTTTGTGTTCAGTTTTTTAAATCTTAAAATGTATAATAAGCTACAAGTGCAAGTTTGCACTTTGAATAGTTTATGTATTTATATGTTTGTATAGTTTTTATGTTTATCATCTCCAACACTGAGTGATTATGTCAATAAATGATAGAACATGGCCCTATCTAAGCTTGTGATTATGACAATAAATGATTTAACTGGGTCCTGTCTAAGCTTGTGATTATGTCAATAAATGATAGAACTGGGTCCTGTCTAAGCTTGTGATTATGTTAATAAATGATAGAACTGGGTCCTGTCTAAGCTTGTGATTATGTTAATAAATGATAGAACTGGGTCCTGTCTAAGCTTGTGATTATGTTAATAAATAATAGAACTGGGTCCTGTCTAAGCTTGTGATTATGTTAATAAATGATAGAACTAGCCATGTCTAAGCTTGTTATTATGTTAATAATAGATAGAACTGGGTCCTGTCTAAGCTTGTGATTATGTTAATAAATGATAGAACTGGGCCCTGTCTAAGCTTGTGATTATGTTAATAATAGATAGAACTGGCCCTGTCTAAGCTTGTGATTATGTTAATAAATGATAGAACTGGGTCCTGTCTAAGCTTGTGATTATGTCAATAAATGATAGAACTGGGTCCTGTCTAAGCTTGTGATTATGTCAATAAATGATAGAACTGGGTCCTGTCTAAGCTTGTGATTATGTCAATAAATGATAGAACTGGGTCCTGTCTAAGCTTGTGATTATGTCAATAAATGATAGAACTGGGTCCTGTCTAAGCTTGTGATTATGTTAATAAATGATAGAACTGGGTCCTGTCTAAGCTTGTGATTATGTTAATAAATGATAGAACTGGGTCCTGTCTAAGCTTGTGATTATGTTAATAAATGATAGAACTGGGTCCTGTCTAAGCTTGTGATTATGTTAATAAATGATAGAACTGGGTCCTGTCTAAGCTTGTGATTATGTTAATAAATGATAGAACTGGGTCCTGTCTAAGCTTGTGATTATGTTAATAAATGATAGAACTGGGTCCTGTCTAAGCTTGTGATTATGTTAATAAATGATAGAACTGGGTCCTGTCTAAGCTTGTGATTATGTTAATAAATGATAGAACTGGGTCCTGTCTAAGCTTGTGATTATGTTAATAAATGATAGAACTGGGTCCTGTCTAAGCTTGTGATTATGTTAATAAATGATAGAACTGGGTCCTGTCTAAGCTTGTGATTATGTTAATAAATGATAGAACTGGGTCCTGTCTAAGCTTGTGATTATGTTAATAAATGATAGAACTGGGTCCTGTCTAAGCTTGTGATTATGTTAATAAATGATAGAACTGGGTCCTGTCTAAGCTTGTGATTATGTTAATAAATGATAGAACTGGGTCCTGTCTAAGCTTGTGATTATGTTAATAAATGATAGAACTGGGTCCTGTCTAAGCTTGTGATTATGTTAATAAATGATAGAACTGGGTCCTGTCTAAGCTTGTGATTATGTTAATAAATGATAGAACTGGGTCCTATCTTGTAAGAAAGTTTGAAAGAAAGTAAGACAGATATGGGTAGTGATAATACTTTTTTAGGAATCTTGAAACTAGTAAAAGTAAACTTGGTGTTGCCAGGGATTTCAGTTGAGTCTTTACCCATGATGTCACTGCTGTCCACATTAAAATCACATGTCATTTAGTTATACTATTTTGTCACCGATTACAAACTTTGTTTTATTTTGTGTTTGCAGATGGCCAAATTCAAATTAATTCTGAAACAACAGAAATTCTAAGTGGTGGACCATCTACAAAGTCATCAGCATTTATACTTCTTATTGTTGCATTTGTCTCAATACTTTTGAAATGATAAACTCTGGTTTTATAGGCAGAAACTTGTACATTCCAAATATTTTACCCGTTGTGTTATTTTTGCTTTTATTTTATTTCATTTAGTTTCTTTTGAAACAACTTGTGTGTAAAACTAATTAAAACTTATCAATCATGAGAATGTGTAATTGCATCTGAAATATTGCATCATTTGTGAGCTTCTATGTAACATATGCAGTATTTTTATTATATGAATTTTCTTATCTCATTTTCTTGTGAATGTCACAAACTATACATGGTGTTGTGGAACACAAATGTCAACACCAGGAAATATTTATCTCCACTATTGCAATCCGAATCATAGTTTGATACAATCTCCAGATGGTCAGTAAAGTTTGGTGTAACTGTTTTATCAGTTTTCTCATCTACAATTGTAAACTATTTTTGCATGTTATTTAGAACAATTTTTGTGCACAACTATCTATAAACAATATACAAATAATTGAATGACCAAGTTTACATGGACATAACGTTGCCTGGTCAATGGTCTAGAGATTAAGTTGTTATGTAGTTGCTGCATTTGTCTCTGTGATATTTGCTACAATAGCATAACAAATGCATTTAAACTGAAGGCAAAGCTTAGCACATATTTTGTTCTCTATATGTGCTTCATTTGCATTTTTAAGAAACAGCATTTCGTCTACTTCTACTTCAAACACTGTGCAGCCACAATCTTCAAAACACTATATATATATATATATATATATATATATATATATATATATATATATATATATATATATATATATATATATATATATATATATATATATATATATATGAGGGAGCAATGATGAGCTTTTGACATTTGATATCTCTAACAAGATTACTTGTACCTGCGTGGGATGGATGACTTGAAAGCATGAGGAAAGTGATGATCTGGTTTCTTTGCTATACTTATTGGTAATTATTGAGTTAATATGAAATGCCAAACATTTGTGAGTGACAGGGATTGCTAGACTGCTAATAAAAAATATGTATGCTGAGAGTATACTATAAGGAATCCAATGGATATACAAATGTCTATCATCTTTAACTTAAAACAATCACATGTTTTGCTTTAGAACATTATAAGAAGAGGGATGAAGTGCACTTTGTGTATGAACTAAAAAACGAGTTCATGTCTTAGAAAGACAGAAAATTCAAAATAATATAAAACAAGTTGTCACTCTGAAGAATACTCTCTCCAAGGATCAGTCTGCAACAAAACATGTTTGCTTGAATAAAATAGTTCATGTTTCATTTTTTTTTTAAAGAAGTGTATTAAAAAAAACAAATCTCATTATTGATTCAATAAGATTGTTCTATCTACCTACCTACTCTCTTATCTATCTATTATCATTTTGAGCCAAAGACATAGGGCAGAAATTCTAGACTCTTGTGTCTTGGCAATCTTTCAATTGTTGGACCTTGCACAGGACCTGCATTGTGTCTTGGCAATCTTTCAATTGTTTAACCTTGCACAGGACCTGCATTGTGTCTTGGCAATCTTTCAATTGTTGGACCTTGAACAGAACCTGCATTGTGTCTTGGCAATCTTTCAATTGTTGGACATTGCACAGGACCTGCATTGTGTCTTGGCAATCTTTCAATTGTTGGACCTTGAACAGAACCTGCATTGTGTCTTGGCAATCTTTCAATTGTTGGACATTGCACAGGACCTGCATTGTGTCTTGGCAATCTTTCAATTGTTGGACCTTGAACAGAACCTGCATTGTGTCTTGGCAATCTTTCAATTGTTGGACATTGCACAGGACCTGCATTGTGTCTTGGCAATCTTTCAATTGTTGGACATTGCACAGGACCTGCATTGTGTCTTGGCAATCTTTCAATTGTTGGACATTGCACAGGACCTGCATTGTGTCTTGGCAATCTTTCAATTGTTGGACCTTGAACAGAACCTGCATTGTGTCTTGGCAATCTTTCAATTGTTGGACATTGCACAGGACCTGCATTGTGTCTTGGCAATCTTTCAATTGTTGGACATTGCACAGGACCTGCATTGTGTCTTGGCAATCTTTCAATTGTTGGACCTTGAACAGAACCTGCATTGTGTCTTGGCAATCTTTCAACTGTCAGACCTTGTACAGGACCTGCATTGTGTCTTGGCAATCTTTCAATTGTTGGACCTTGAACAGAACCCGCATTGTGTCTTGGCAATCTTTCAACTGTCAGACCTTGCACAGGACCTGCATTGTGTCTTGGCAATCTTTCAATTGTTGGACCTTGCACAGGACCTGCATTGTGTCTTGGCAATCTTTCATTTGTTGGACCTTGCACAGGACCAGCATTGTGTCTCACCACATGGCTCTGTTCTGGGTGAGTTGTTCAATCTCGGAGTGGGAGCTGATGCCTGCAGTTATTGCCTCTCTTTTTAATGTACTGTTTTTGAGTTGAGATTTCTGTTTTGAGAACAATGGATGTTTTATGATGACGGTTTGTTAAGCTGTTGATCAATTGTCCATTGCAAGATGAAGAAAAAAAACCAATCCTCCATCTTGGATTGGAATAAGAAACTTGATAGTTGTACAAGATTGTAATTTTTAATATACCAAAATATATTCCATAACTCTTATTTTTTGCTTTATATTAATACAACAAACATACTTGCATTATTTGCTTTATAAAATGATATTTTTTTCACTTCTGGAGAACATAAAAAAAATTCTCACTAACCTTTTTAATGCATTTATACTCTTAATTGAATGAATCTAATTGAATTTTTGTTAATGCTCTGTTTGACTGCATTTATACTCTGGAATACAGATCTACAAGTGGTACAACTCTCACAATAAATGTTAAGTAATGTTTGAATGTTTTGAAAGTTGATTTGTTATAATCACCATTTTTGTGATGAACATTACAGTCTGCTCCCTTTTAATTAAAAGTCTGATAGATGGCATGCTCTGACCTCAGTTATTGAGTTATTTGCGGGTCATCATCATTACACATGTCCATAGGTGCTCAGAAACCCTCCTCAGTAATTTCCGCAGTGTCCAGCGACTGACGACTCCAGTTCTATGTTGGTTGATAAGTCTTCTTACACGGCCACTAAGTGTCTCATTTCTGGCTGTGCCCACCTTAACTCCCATTTCCATCATCCGAGGAAGTGACGTGCTCTTCCCACATCTCGGAGGGCATTGATGATGTCCGCCTGATCCATTGGTTGCCCGTCCTCAATGACAGCGCAGCTAGCCAACCTGTCCGCTCTTTCATTTCCCCGTACTCCCGCATGTCCAGGGACAAAGACAAAGGAGACCTTACGTATTTTGGATTTCTGCAACGACTCTACCCATTGCATGTGTACAGAGCCCGCCTCCACTTTTTTTATCATGCTCATCGAATCACTCAGTATACTTGCGTGGGTGTAGTCTTCACCTCAGTATGTTTGTGTAATTAAGCTTTTTGAAGGGAAATCCTATCTGTTCATTGTTTTATTTGTATGTGCAGTCAGAGGTTTCACAGTTGGATGGGAGAAAAGAGTCACTTTATGTTCATTATTGGTTATTGGTTATGGAAGGCCTCGGCATCACAGCAAACGAATTAAAATCCATAATTGCTCAACCACCCGTGCCAGTGGAATCATTCGAATTCATCTCCCAAACAAAGAAAGGTAACTGTAGTCCACATCGTAGCAGTCTCAGCACACGCCAAAAGACATAAGGCGAAACCGCACAGAAAGTAAACACAGCCAACTGTTCCCTGTCATACGATATCATCATTCATCGTAAACAAGCGGGATATCGAAGCAGGATCAAAACGGATGAGACACACAGCTCACGGTGTGCACAGAGCACTTAACTCAGTAGCTCCTGCAACAAGCCGGACTTGGAATATGAGGAAACTGCAAGAAGGAACACTTTTCAGACATAGCCTTCAATGGTTCCTGCCGCCTATCCACCATATACCATGGGAGATCACGTCCTCCCGAAAATGATGATCGTCATAGCACTTGATGATGTTAGGCCATCATTGATGACTCCAATTCCAAACATATAGACACACAGTGGTGGTAATTTGTCATTTCCAATCTAACAGAAGCCACATGACCTGTAGTTAGTAAAACCACAGAGAGAATATGATTTTGTGACCTTCACTGATTCACTCCCAGATGTGAATGTGTAGTTTACACAAGAGGAGAAGTTTTCAACTACAGTGATTCCATTTAAGGCAATTCTGGGATAGCAAGGCAAGTCTCCTTTATAGCAGCAGAACTTGATGTTCTCCGCTCCCTTCTTGTTGCTGCTGCCACCACACGATTCTGATGTCTCATTAACTTGGACATCATTCAAGAACAATGTCAGATTAACATTCCATAGATTTGGCTCTGCTGATGAAGTGCTTGGTGCAACAGTTGTATCAATCATACTGGAGGCTCATGGTCTGTGGTCATTAATATCACAGACGGCATATGATGTTGTTATATTCAGTATTTCTTTCTGGGGTGTAAATATGTGGCACACACATGGAGAGTGGTTTGTGGTCACAGTAATCCCATTAAAGGCAATTCTAGGGTAGCATGGCATAGCTGTTTCAGAACAGCACAATCCTGTGATGTTTTCTGTGTTCGCTATAAAGCTGCTGCTGCTACACAATCCTGACCAATTATAGGTGTGGACATTATTATTCACTTGCAATGACAAAACTGCTTTGTTTACATCATAAACCTCTGGAAGCGAATCATTTATGGGACTAATAGTACAATTTATTCTTCCATCGGGGATATCTGCATTGAGTCCCCAAAAAAAGGTCTTTGGTTAAAAAGCACATATGCGTTTGAGTTAAACACACAATGAGCCCACTTCATAGATTCAAAATGATCCTTGCCAATGCCATCCGTTTGCACAAGTTAGGTCCTTAGTCCTTAGCTACCAACGTCAAAAATGTCTGAAACGAAGCCATCCAATTAACGACTTTATCTACAGCGAAGGTTAACGAACTGTGAACAAACATTTATGTTCAAACCCTTGAAAACATTTTCAAAAATCTGCCAACTCGCAGCAATAACATTTATCGTGTTGTTCAATGTAAACATTGCTTGGTCCATAGCTCGAATATAAATAAGCTGCCATTTTGGTGCGTCACATGACGTTTATGTTCATGTTGAACAGAACCTGTTCTAAGCACATAGGCATGTTTTCATATGTGGTTTAACAAGTGGCACAAATAGAAAATCAGACAAGCAACATGTTTGTATGATACCAAGGCTAGGTGCTGTGCAAAGGGAATGAGAACTTTGGATTAAATAGTAAGTGAGAATAGAGGAGAACGTAGGATCATTGATGGTTCAGTGTCTTACAGTGATATATTTGAGTGGTCAATTTAAGAGAAGAAATTAAACTTCAAATATTCAACTCAAATGTATTATCAACCCTTACCTAGGCATGTGAAAGCTGTAATGCAACAAATAGATTGAGAGAAAATTAAGTGCTTTGGATGACAAATGCCTAATGAAGAATTCTATGTATACAATGAAATGAATTCAAGACTAATATAGAGATAGGGGAAATGGCCATGCAAGCAATGATTTCATCTAGTTAGAAAATGAAGATAGATATATGTCGAACGTGTTGAGAAGAGACAACCAGAGAATTCCAAAACAAGCTCTTCTGTGGGGACTATCAGGATACAGAAAAAGAGGAAGACATAGTGAGACACTAAAAAGAACACTTATAAGAGAAGCAAAGTTGGCAGGCATAGACTTTAGTTAAGATCAAACATTTCATCTCGAACTAGATGGATGCCATAAAACACTACAACCCATAAATTCAACATCTAATATTGTGAGAAGGATCAAGATCAGTTTAAGAGAAGGTTAGAATAAAAATAATTTCATTGTAATGTGTAGAACTCTCACAGGAAGTGCTTTTATTTGCCAGAGTTATCATTACTTGCTCATTACTGTAAGTGAAATACTCGCTCATTACTGTAAGTGAAATACTTGCTCATTACTGTAAGTGAAATACTCACGTTTTAACAAAATAAAATATGTAGATTATTTTTAAGCAAATTGCTTTCAAGCAATCAATTATATCACTGCTTGCCAACTTACTATTTGTGTGGATTTGTAGATGTAAATAAAATGTGTGGAGATGTATAGCCTTGTTGGCACCATACGATGTAAGTGAAAGGAACTATTTACTTTACTTGTAGATGCATATAGATAAAGCAACTTAAACTGACACCACATACATTCCTTGAGATACATATGATTGTATTGTTTACATTTCAATTTATTTTATACAATAAACATTTTAAATATGTGGTTAATGTTTGTTAGAAAGAGATAACGTAATTAAATCTGTTGAGTGAATTTTACCACTTGTTGTATTTCAGAATGAATGCATCATTGGGAAAGAGCTGGGTCACTCAGATCTCCACTTTTGTGGCTTTAACTACTACCAGAGAATCCACAATTGTCCACTCATTGCCTCGTTCAGCTACTATCAGAGAATCCACAATTGTCCACTTATTTCCTCATTCAGCTACTATCAGAGAATCCACAATTGTCCACTCATTGCCTTGTTCAGCTACTATCAGAGAATCCACAATTGTCCACTCATTGCCTCGTTCAGCTACTATCAGAGAATCCACAATTGTCCACTCATTACCTCATTCAGCTACTATCAGGGAATCCACAATTGTCCACTCATTACCTCGTTCAGCTACTATCAGAGAATCCACAATTGTCTACTCATTACCTTGTTCAGCTACTATCAGAGAATCCACAATTGTCCACTCATTGCCTTGTTCAGCTACTATCAGGGAATCCACAATTGTCCACTCATTACCTCGTTCAGCTACTATCAGAGAATCCACAATTGTCCACTCATTGCCTTGTTCAGCTACTATCAGAGAATCCACAATTGTCCACTCATTGCCTTGTTCAGCTACTATCAGAGAATCCACAATTGTCCACTCATTGCCTCGTTCAGCTACTATCAGAGAATCCACAATTGTTCACTCATTACCTCGTTCAGCTACTATCAGAGAATCCACAATTGTCCACTCATTGCCTCGTTCAGCTACTATCAGAGAATCCACAATTGTCCACTCATTGCCTTGTTCAGCTACTATCAGAGAATCCACAATTGTCCACTCATTGCCTTGTTCAGCTACTATCAGGGAATCCACAATTGTCCACTCATTACCTCGTTCAGCTACTATCAGAGAATCCACAATTGTCCACTCATTACCTTGTTCAGCTACTATCAGAGAATCCACAATTGTCCACTCATTACCTTGTTCAGCTACTATCAGGGAATCCACAATTGTCCACTCATTACCTCGTTCAGCTACTATCAGAGAATCCACAATTGTTCACTCATTACCTCGTTCAGCTACTATCAGAGAATCCACAATTGTCCACTCATTACCTCGTTCAGCTACTATCAGAGAATCCACAATTGTCCACTCATTGCCTTGTTCAGCTACTATCAGGGAATCCACAATTGTCCACTCATTGCCTTGTTCAGCTACTATCAGGGAATCCACAATTGTCCACTCATTACCTCGTTCAGCTACTATCAGAGAATCCACAATTGTCCACTCATTACCTTGTTCAGCTACTATCAGAGAATCCACAATTGTCCACTCATTACCTTGTTCAGCTACTATCAGAGAATCCACAATTGTCCACTCATTGCCTTGTTCAGCTACTATCAGAGAATCCACAATTGTCCACTCATTACCTCGTTCAGCTACTATCAGGGAATCCACAATTGTCCACTCATTGCCTTGTTCAGCTACTATCAGGGAATCCACAATTGTCCACTCATTACCTCGTTCAGCTACTATCAGAGAATCCACAATTGTCCACTCATTACCTTGTTCAGCTACTATCAGAGAATCCACAATTGTCCACTCATTACCTTGTTCAGCTACTATCAGGGAATCCACAATTGTCCACTCATTACCTCGTTCAGCTACTATCAGAGAATCCACAATTGTCCACTCATTGCCTTGTTCAGCTATTATCAGAGAATCCACAGTTGTCCGCTCATTACCTCGTTCAGCTACTATCAGAGAATCCACAATTGTTCACTCATTACCTTGTTCAGCTACTATCAGAGAATCCACAATTGTTCACTCATTACCTTGTTCAGCTACTATCAGAGAATCCACAATTGTTCACTCATTACCTTGTTCAGCTACTATCAGAGAATCCACAATTGTTCACTCATTACCTTGTTCAGCTACTATCAGAGAATCCACAATTGTTCACTCATTACCTCGTTCAGCTACTATCAGAGAATCCACAATTGTTCACTCATTACCTTGTTCAGCTACTATCAGAGAATCCACAATTGTCCACTCATTGCCTTGTTCAGCTACTATCAGAGAATCCACAAAACTCCACTCATTACCTCGTTCAGCTACTATCAGAGAATCCACAATTGTCCACTCATTTCGTCATTCAGCTACTATCAGAGAATCCACAATTGTCCACTCATTGCCTTGTTCAGCTACTATCAGAGAATCCATAATTGTTCACTCATTTCGTCATTCAGTTACTATCAGAGAATCCATAATTGTTCACTCATTTCGTCATTCAGTTACTATCAGAGAATCCATAATTGTTCACTCATTTCGTCATTCAGCTACTATCAGAGAATCCACAATTGTTCACTTATTGCCTTGTTCAGCTACTATCAGAGAATCCATAATTGTCCACTCATAGCCTTGTTCAGCCACTATCAGAGAATCCATAATTGTTCACTCATTTCGTCATTCAGTTACTATCAGAGAATCCATAATTGTTCACTCATTTCGTCATTCAGTTACTATCAGAGAATCCATAATTGTTCACTCATTTCGTCATTCAGTTACTATCAGAGAATCCATAATTGTTCACTCATTTCGTCATTCAGTTACTATCAGAGAATCCATAATTGTCCACTCATTACCTCGTTCAGCTACTATCAGAGAATCCACAATTGTCCACTCATTACCTCGTTCAGCTACTATCAGAGAATCCACAATTGTCCACTCATTGCCTTGTTCAGCTACTATCAGAGAATCCACAATTGTCCACTCATTGCCTTGTTCAGCTACTATCAGAGAATCCATAATTGTCCACTCATAGCCTTGTTCAGCCACTATCAGAGAGTCCACAGTTGTCCACTTATTTCGTCATTCAGCTACTATCAGAGAATCCACAATTGTCCACTCATTACCTCGTTCAGCTACTATCAGAGAATCCACAATTGTCCACTCATTACCTTGTTCAGCTACTATCAGAGAATCCACAATTGTCCACTCATTGCCTTGTTCAGCCACTATCAGAGAATCCATAATTGTTCACTTATTTCTCATTTAATTGTCCTTCAGTAACCGTTATGCCGCTGCAACAATGGAGGCATGACAAGATTTGGTCTTTATCTCGGAACAGTTGAACCAGTTTAAACAAGCCAAGGTCATGTCTGAAACAACTCATTAGATGTGTCAAACAAAACAACAAATGAATCCCTGAGCACTTGACCTTCTGAAGGAAACACGAGAAGAGTAATGAACTGATGCCATGAACATTCATTAATATGAGCTACCACAATGGACTTTTTGTACACTTCAGTATTTCATTTTCAAGTGTCGAAATGTGAATTTTCCCTTTAGTAGCTTTACAGTAATCAGAAAAGACTGACAGAGTCTATGCGCTATAATAGATATGCTTTTTAGGTTAGAAAAGGGAGCCGGGATAGCTCAGTGGTTAGTGAACTGGACTACAAAGGACAAGAGATAGGATTCGATCCCAACCGACGGCTTCCGGGTTCACCCAGCCTTTAATGGGTACGGATTTTTTCTGGGAAAGTAAAACGGCACGGGCGCAATACTGACCTCATTACCCCAAAAATCATGTGCCGAAGGTCTGTAAAATTTATGGTCACTAACACCATATTACCTATACGCCACTTGGCGTGACGGAGGTACTTTACTTTTTTTTTTATTTGAGAAAACTGGATACTTGAACCTTCATTGTCATTAGATGGCACATAGGGTTTGTAGAGTTTCCCGCCAATTGTATCTCTTCAGGGCAAGCTGTTCATTTATAGAGAGTGAGTCTATGCCTGCCAACCTTGCCGCTTTTGTTAGAGTTCTTTTCAGTGTTTCTCGAGGTCATTCTCTTTTCCTCTGTTTTCCATGTAAGGGCCAGTTTAATAATTCTCCTGTCATTTCTTTCAAATACATGACCGACATATGTCCATCTTCTTTTCTTAATAGGCAAGATAAATGGTTGGTTGCATGGCTATTTCTCTTATTTCAGCAATAGTCTTGAATTCATTCCATTTAATTTAAAGTATTTTTTTTTTTTTAGATATTTGCCTTCAAATGCGTTTGAGTTTTTTTCTCAATCTTACTTTGTCTTTTTCCAGCTTTCACACACATAAGTAAAAAGTAAAAGTTCCCTCCACACCTTGCTAGGCGTATGGGGAATATGGTGGTGGTGACCATATTTTTCTATGACCACGGCACATTTGTGGGTGATGTGGTCGGTATCATGCCAGGCTGCCTTTACTTCCCAGAAAAATCTATGCTACCCATTTTTAGAGGCTGGGTGAACTCCAGAGCCTTGAATGTCCGAAAATAAAATCCGCCACTGCTGGGGATCAAACTCGGACCCTTCTGGACAGGAAGCAAGCACACTAACCACTCAGCCACCAAGGTTCACACACAAGTGATGGTGGTTGATATGTTTGAGTTGAAAAGTCTAAATTTTGTTTTTGTTTTGAGTAGCTTTGATTGCCATTTTTTTTTTTTCAACGTTTTTAAAAACTTAAGTCACCTTTGCTATTCTGTTTCTGATCTATACCGCTACCTCTATATCTTTACTGTATATAAAGTAATCCACTTCCTGCACAGTCTTCCTGTCCAGGTAAATATTGCCTTTTGGTACCGCTCCAGTTGTCATTATTTTGGCCTTCTCTCTTTTAATTTCAAGTCCTATTCTGCCAGTTAATGGTGATAGAGAATCTGTGGTGTTCAGTATCTTATGCTTACTGTCACTATGGAGCACAATGTCATCTGCAAAATCCAGTCTATGCCTGGAAATGCAGAACACATAACAACACACGATTTGTCAAACATTAACAATTGCATGGTTGCCTCACATAAACAAATGAGGAAAGACCAAGAAACACATTGTGTAAACAACTTTGAATCGAACATTTCAGTCCTCAAAATAAAGCATGTAATATGGAAAACGTGTTGCAGAAACAGGAAGGAAATATTAGTTGTCAGTAGCGGGAAGGTCAGTTAAAGCAGTTAACGCCTTTCCAGTTATTGCAATCCTTGAGATTGGCCTTTTGTGGGAATTTTGACAATGATACATCTTTTCACTGTGTACGTACATTTTCTTCTTACCATATTGCGTTACAAACAAACAACAGCCGTAAGAATTAGCAACCAAAACGGACAGTTCCAATATATAAAGCAAGGAGTCAGACAAAGTTGTGTTCTGTCGCCGGATTTGTTTTCACTTTACAGCGAAAATATTCAATAGTAGATTTAAAAGGAATTGAAGTCAATGGCCGCAACATACATAATTTGCGACATGCGGATGACACAGTCTTAATAGCAGAGACAGAGAATAAAGTACAAGAAATGATAGACATAATAGTAAAAGAAAGCAACAAGAAACATCTCAGTCTGAATTGTAAGAAAACAGAAGTAATGGTCATATCGAAGAAACAATTCTCACCATCATGCAGCTAAAAATAAACAGGACAAATCTGAAACAAGTGCAACGCGCCAAGTACTTGGGCACAATCAAGCGGAAGATGCACAACAGTAAAAAACAAGTAGAATAGCTCAGGCCAAAATAGCATTTCAGAAAATGAAAAACGACTTATGCAACAAATCTATGTCAATAGAAGTGAGAAAGAGAGATCATCAGTGCTATATAGAGTCAATTCTGACCTATGGAAGCGAATCGTGGCCAGTAAACAAACAAAATAAAAAGATGAACAGAGGCCACAGAGATGGGATTTCTCAGAAGAATGTTGAAAGTTCCCTGGACAGCTAAAAAGACCAATGAGGAAATTCTCAAAGAATCCAGCGCAAAAAGGGAGCTCCTAAAAAACATCAGAAAGTAACAATCAACATTTTTCAGGCACATCATGAGAAGAGGAAAGTTGGAATACTTGGTTACAACTGGCAAAATACAGGGAAAGAGCGCTATACATTTTTAAGAAATATGAAGATTATCATTTTCAGGAGGGCGTGAACTTCCGGTCAATATGGTGAATAGGCAAGTAGTATAAGATTCAGCAGAATGACAGTGGAATCATCGGCCCCCCCCCCCCCCGACAATTATTCCTTATATATTTAGTCTAGCCGCAGATTTGTTTTTTCTTATATAAGAGTCTACCCGCAGATTTTTCCTTATTCCTGGTGACCTCTCGTTGACCTCTCATCGCGTTATCTCTCGGGTGACCTCTCGGGGTGGGGTGGTGGGGGTGACCTCTCGGGGTGGGGTGGTGGGGGTGACCTCTCGGGGTGTGGTGGTGGGAGTGACCTCTCGGGGTGTGGTGGTGGGAGTGACCTCTCGGGGTGGGGTGGTGGGGGTGACCTCTCGGGGTGGGGTGGTGGGGGTGACCTCTCGGGGTGTGGTGGTGGGGGTGACCTCTCGGGGTGGGGTGGTGGGGGTGACCTCTCGGGGTGGGGTGGTGGGGGTGACCTCTCGGGGTGGGGTGGTGGGGGTGACCTCTCGGGGTGGGGTGGTGGGGGTGACCTCTCGGGGTGGGGTGGTGGGGGTGACCTCTCGGGCTGTGGTGGTGGGGGTGACCTCTCGGGGTGGGGTGGTGGGGGTGACCTCTCGGGGTGGGGTGGTGGGGGTGACCTCTCGGGGTGGGGTGGTGGGGGTGACCTCTCGGGGTGGGGTGGTGGGGGTGACCTCTCGGGGTGGGGTGGTGGGGGTGACCTCTCGGGGTGGGGTGGTGGGGGTGACCTCTCGGGATGGGGTGGTGGGGGTGACCTCTCGGGGTGGGGTGGTGGGGGTGACCTCTCGGGGTGGGGTGGTGGGGGTGACCTCTCGGGGTGGGGTGGTGGGGGTGACCTCTCGGGGTGGGGTGGTGGGGGTGACCTCTCGGGGTGGGGTGGTGGGGGTGACCTCTCGGGGTGTGGTGGTGGGGGTGACCTCTCGGGGTGGGGTGGTGGGGGTGACCTCTCGGGGTGGGGTGGTGGGGGTGACCTCTCGGGGTGGGGTGGTGGGGGTGACCTCTCGGGGTGGGGTGCCATAAATTTGTATGTTGTACTCTCAGGCAATAAAAAACAGTGACAAGTTTATTTATTGTTTTATTGTTTTATTGTTTTATTGTTTTATTCCTATATATTGAATAATAGATAACACATGGTTTAGACAAAAATGTATTCTTTAACTAATGTACATTATACACATATTTAATACATAGGAAACAAAGTAGTTTATTTACAAGTAGTAATACATGATAGTGTTAAATGGATAAAGGGGAGGTGGTCACGTTGTCAGAATGGACCTGTCGTTGATGTAGAAATAGGAGAGTGAGTTCCGATGTTGTGTAAATGTGTATACTGATCCCTTGTATGTTTTAAACCCTATGTTTTTACCACCCCCTGCTTGTTTTTTGGTTAGGACCTCTGTGAATGTATCCTTATCTAATTTGTTGTGGTGTTTATTAAGGCCCTTGGTGCTAACTTTCGCGTAATCCCCAAAACAGTAATAGGTCTTGCTACATAAGGATATCATCCCATCGCCCGAATATTCCAAATTGAACAGAACAGGAATCCGTTTGTCGTATAACTGTCTTGCCTTACAATCTGAACAATCATACTTTACGCTACCCCTGTATCGAATGAAATCTGCGCTATGGACTTCACAAGTTTCTGAAGGGAACCATTTGTCGTACTATGAGAAAAACTCGTCTACCTTATAGGTTTTAACGACCACTTCTAACAATGACTTGCTGAGGGCCAAGTACAGGCTGTCGGTGTCCATTTCGCAGAGTTGAAAGTTGGACCTCTCTACGAATCTATCGAGGAAGTCATAATAAAATTCCAACATCCGCAATTTGGCGTACTGGTAGACGAAAAAACCAATCTGTGAAGGAAGATCCCACAGGATACCTCGTTTTCCCATTGACACCTCGTACAGCTTCTCACCAATAGGCGTCATGTTTTTAAACCATGGGTTATTTACCATCTTGGATGTATCGGCCCCCTCTTTAACATAGGAGACGTCCATGTGTTTCGCCATATTCGTCAAGGTCTTCCAGTAGGCCGAGTTTCCAAGGAGTTTCATCGTATCGCTAACAATCGATTGATTTACATCTAGATCACCAGCCCGACGCGCCTCTGTGACCTTGTCACCAAACTCCTTAAAACAACTAACGGGTAGGTACTCTACCACTTGATATATTCTAGTTACCTTTAAGCCGTGGTCTAAATATCACTTTAACAGGGGTGTGGCCAACAGAATCTTTGTTCCACTATAACTACCCACGAGAGTACATCTGGGGGTACGAAACAGTTTGTTTGTAGTGGCGTAATCCCGCATAAAGGGACCGATGTCATCTATACCTACGTCTACATTTTTAAAGATGGTGGTCATCTCGCTAAAATGGTCCTTTAACTTGTCGGGAACGTGAATGTCACACTTGACGAGCCCAAAAAACAACTCGTCTGAAACTGAATCTATAATGGCTTTATCAGAGATTGGTTTAAATTTAGCAAAAGATGGTTTAGAACCACGCAAGTTCTCATCTATGAAGACCTGAATAGCCGGCGTTGTTTTCTTTAGTTTTTGCCACTCACACTCCCACATGACGACGCGAACACGGTCGAGGCTCTTTAAATAAGCCGTTATTTCACAGGTTTTCGCGTACAAATCAGCCAACTGTATATTATTCACTGGATTGACTTCGCGATCCCGAGTGATGTAACAGTTTGGATGACCGTGAAAGAGACAGCCGTGGAACTGATACACGGTCCTACTGGATTTATCCCACCCATCAACTCTAATCTTGCGTTTACCCAAAGCCATCTCGAGAGCACTAAACTGGGTTCGCAAATGGACCTGGTTTTGGTGGGCGACCCAAGTCAGATACTCTCTGCACTGACGCGTGTAATAGTTCATCTTAAGGGGTTTATACCCATCTTCAGCCTTGCGTATAACCGTATAATCGGTGGGCATCTTTTGCATAAGTGCCCATAGATAAAGGGCGTTCGTATCATAGTCTTTAATGCTGCGTACCACATTTTAGTGTTTCAGATAAAAGTTTTATCCTTTTCGTGATACCTATGAAAAATGATAGAGGGGCCTCCGACGATATTCTGTCTTATGGTATGATGCAAATCGGCTTACTTTTTTCAATCAGGGAAAAACCCACATCTTTGGGGAGAGTTTTAAACAGATACCTCAAGAGTTATTCCGGGGACCGAAA
Source organism: Megaustenia siamemsis (assembly GCA_032433765.1). NCBI lineage: Eukaryota > Metazoa > Mollusca > Gastropoda > Stylommatophora > Ariophantidae > Megaustenia > Megaustenia siamemsis. The sequence continues at coordinate 21,799,179 of JAVIAB010000091.1, read as the reverse complement.
TCGCGTTCTTAAACATATCGATTTCCAAATCCCTGTAAAACCAAAACTGTTGCTCTAAGACTTCTAAGAAGGGGACTACATCTTTGTTATTATACCACACCAAAAAGTCCCTAAGGGTCGTCATCTTATTATCCTTCCAGACCTTTTTATACAGAGCATACTCCTCTTCCGAAATATTACAATTTTTTAGTTTGGAAAAAAGGCCGAGTGAGGAGGTTCCCTCTCATTCAACTTGTTTAAACCGGTTACGTACTCGTAGCAGAAAACACCCTTGGTCTCCTCTACTTTATAAGCTGCCTAGTACTTGCTATAACTAAAACCTGGCGCTAGATAATTTACTATATCTAAGAACTTTAACTTTTCTGTTGTGAGACACATGATATTATTGTTTCGCTTAACCATGAAATTTATTTCGCCGAGGCAGTTTTCTTCTTCTATCCGATCCTCCTCATCACCCTGTCTCTCACCTTCCTGATGGTACTCTTCATCCTCTCTCTCATCTTCCTGATCGCTGTCTTCAATGTATTTGTCCCATTCCAGATATTTCAGGTGTGGAGGCGGCAGCGAAGTAATGTATTAAATAGGGCTTTATTAAATTTATATCGTACTTGCCCGAGTTGAAACCTATCACAGGGAGCTGTTTCAAGTAAGCTTTTAGACGACCTCTTGGGTCAGATTTTACCCGATCACGCCTTTGCGCACTTCCGGCCAGCCTTACAAACAGCTATTTGTAAGCGTCTTTTAAAATTGTGTAAGCCGCCTTCGAGATGGATTTGAGAAAATCAAGCATTTTATTTACCAATTTCTGAGGATCACCCTGGCTGACAAAGCAGACAGGCTCACTAAACCCCGGAACGTTAGACGCCACAGACACAGACAGAGGGACATGTTTTGCTAAAAAAATTGTCGTATCAGAGGCACCTTTTGTGGTGGGCAAGTCGGTATTATCAAAATAACACTCGTAATCAAAGGTGACCCTATAGGCATACACGAAACCGTCGGGTACCTCAATACCCTCTTCCTCTATTACATCCGCAATAGTCTCGCTAGGTGTATAAATTCCCCCTCTAAAATAATTTTCAGATTTACCACCATTACATATTTTTTCATGGGCATTCATATTGGGAAACCGATTCCATAATTTCCCACACTGGACAAGAGAAGGCGCTAGCTGCTTTATTAATATCAGTAATGTACATGAAATGTTCCTTGTGAAACAAGACTCACATAGTATTATCATGTGATCCTCTGCTTCTGAGTTTGGGACAGAGGGTTTCTTCATCATTGGACTCAAATACATCAATGTTTATACTAAAACATTCCTCCAAATGTGGTAGTTGTTGTAAAGTCACACCTAGAAAAGTGTCAACGAAAAGTATGTCCCAGTACAAGTGTCACTGACTCACGAGATGACGGGTGGTCAATTCCAGATTGTCGATATCTCTCCCTTTAAATAACGCCAAACAGTGAAAAAAACATAGGTTGTCATTATAGAAATAGAACTATAGTTCTTTTTCTGCAAGGTGTAAATATACTTGTTGTTGTTAATATGAGGTGGTAATTCCTCCAAGCAACACCCAATGGGGAAGTCACGTATGTGGAATAAATAGAAACTAGTTGCTGGAATACTCTCGACCATCCACTTAGTGTCGGGTCTGTTAATCATGGCAGTGTCTACTGGATTATGTTCCTTTAGAGAATCAACGAAGCTTGTGAAATCGCCAAGATTATTGATTAATTGGGGGAACTCAAGAACAGCCGAGTTATTGAGGGAAGAGTGGAAGAAGCGTAGATCACTGGTGTCTCGATGTCAAAAGATCAGGTGGTGACCATAGTTAATTTTGAATCGGGTTGTCTGACTGTCAAACATATCTCTTAAAAGGACAGACCAGTCTGTGGTGAATGGAAGTGCTGGTGAGTGAAAGAATGTATATGTAGAAACTGTCTTGTTGATTGTAGCATGGGTGTTTATAGCTGCCCAGTTTTGTTGATATACAGTCCGTACATCATCGGGTAGTGTTGCTAATGGGTCATCATTTTTGTGTTTTTACTTGGAGGTGAATGTTCTTCGTCTATCTTTCGTTTTTTCGTTGTAGAAAAAGTCGATGGTTAAGTGGGTGATGGTGCTAATGCTGAACTGGGTAATGCTGCTGATGGTAAAGTGGGTGTTGTATCAGGTACCGATGGTGAAGCTGGTGTTGTAGAATGTTTTAGTCTCCTATGGCTGGCTAAAGAGCTTCGACTAGTACACGTACGTTGACAAATATTACACACGTGTCGTATAAGTCCATGAGCAGCCCGAGTGTGCTCCAACAAACCTCTGTGCCATTTAAATATCTTTGGACACAACGGACATTGAAGTTCTCCAAGTGCTGCATCGTTATGAGAAACCATCTGGAGAAAAAATAAATAACCCTTTGTCAACAATAGTTTGCATACCTAGTTTAAAAAACTTTAATAATATTGAATAGCAAGACTTAAAATACTTAGTTTAATCATCCAATAAACAAAGGAATTCAACAATATATATCTTAACTACTTTAAACATCTTGAACAACCTATTATCGATAACCCTTAACATACTTTAAGAGAAATCAATCCAACTCATTGTGTAAAATATAGTCTCAATCATCTACACTGAATATAACCTGTTATCAATAAGCCTTAACATACTTTAAGGGAAAACACAATATCCAAACTTACCGTGTAAAATATACTCTCCGCTAGAATGAACAGTAACTTTCCTTGAAACAACCAAACTTATAACACAAATTCTCGCATGAGACTACTTTAAATATATCCTGGTAACAGATTTTATCCAATCAGCGAGTGCCTACGCCAACATCGACTGATATCTGGATCAAACAATCAGAGAAGAGCATTATCATTGGAGGCGGAGCAAAGAAATGACTGACAGCTGGATTAACCAATCAGAGAAGTGGATGAATACTGACCTCATTTCCCGCTTGACAGGCCGTCGACTCTGGCTCATCGGTGGGGTCATGAAATAGGGGTGGTGGTGGTAAAATTTCATCATCCTCTGCGTTATATGTAGTGGCTGTGGGTTAAGTGGTGAGGTCAAGTAATGCGGGTAGTAAGTTAGTTGAACTGATAGGGGAGGGTGGTGCAGAGTCAACTCCTTCCCATTTGATGTATTCCTTTATTCGTTGGGTTATATGTTCTCCACACAAGAAGACACCATCCTCTTTCGTGAACTCATGATATAAAATATCATTTATTTGCGCGCTAAGGCGCTCCTCAAACTCTAGAAGACACGAGTGAGGTAACTGGTCGTCATGTTTCACCTGACACCCTTTACAATAGTCATATGGTTGATACTGTAAAATACACACCACCTTGTCAAATAGAAGGTAAGTTCTGATAGATGCCATTTTACGGAAATCTGTAAAATAAGAAAACCATAACACAAATATTTGGAAAAGGACAGAACATGTAGTACATGATAAAAATACTTTAAATTTGATAATACCCACGAAAAGTGTCATTAGTGCTGATGGACCCTCGGTGGAAACACCCCTTCACTGCTCTGATTGCTGGTCCCACAGGTTGTGGAAAAATTGTATTTGTTCAAAAGTTTCTACAGAATTTACAAGAGTTAGTTGTCCCGAGGAAGTTATACGGTGTTACGAAGAATGGCAACCAATATACGAGACTATGGAGAAAGTGAGATTTATCGAGGGTCTACCAGATATCGATAACTTGGAAGGGGGTAAGAAGAGAAGACTCAACATCCTCGATGACTTGATGTCAGAAACAGATGAGAGGGTAACAAAATTATTCACCAAGGTAGTCATCACAGAGATATGAGCGTGATCTACATTGTTCAAAATCTATTTGGAAAAAATAAGGAGCGTCGAACCATAAGCCTCAATACTCATTATATAGTCCTTTTCAAGAATCCGAGAGACGGAAGGCAAATTACCAATCTGGCTAAGCAAATGTACCCGGGTTAAGTGGCGTACCTCCAAGAGAGTTTTAAGGACGCGACAGCGTCTCCCCACTGTTATTTGCTGGTAGACCTTCGACAGGAAACACCGGATCATCTGAGGCTGAGAACAAAGATATTTCCAGGGGAGAGACAAATCGTCTACGTTCCAAAGTTACAGAATGGAAGCTTCACTTAGACGACGCGGTGGAATGTTGAAATGTCTGCTCTCTGCCACGCCGAGTGGTTTAAGAGCCATATTGAAAACGGCCTCTCAGAACTCATTCGATTTTTATGCGAGTGTTGTCATAATATATTAAAAGGTAATGTTAGACTCACTCATCATCAGAAGCGCGAGCTACGTCGACACAAGAACAAGCTGAGATTCCTCACTAAAAAAACCGAATCTTACGCAGAGGAAAGCAATTCTAAAAACTGGTCGATTCACTGGTGCGTTGATCAAGCCTATATTAAGTGTTCTAGGTGGTGTATTAGGTCTGTGAACATGGCCAAAAAATGATTTTGATGGATCCTCGGTTATTAGAGGGTTTGAAACAGACTTTCACGTATACACCACCCGAGGCGATCAATGAAAACTTGAGAGATTTAGACGATGAAATGCAACGTATCCTAAACCGCGATGATTTAGCCCCCGTTGATAAGGCCAGAGTGTACCAACGTGCTCTGCAACAGTATTTAGCTAGAATGGAGCAGTATAAACGACGTCCTTTGGGATCGGTCGATCTCATTCAACATAACTCGTCAACAGAAAGAATACCTTCTCCTCCACCACCAGTCAATGTGCAACCAGAATAAGCTAAGGTCCCCGAAACCCCAAAGACAAGTGATGAAAACACTTCACGGCTAACATCGTATAAACTGAGGTCCAAAAGAAAAAAAGTATAAAATCCTAACACCAAAATGGGAAAGGTGGTCAAAGTATTGAGATGTCATTACTTTGACCCTAGTCAACCAGGGTCGTATAGTGGTGCAAGAGCCTTGCAGCGTAACACCAAAGTAGGAATTAAAGAGATCAATCGTTGGTTGAGTCACCAGGATACCTATACCCTTCACAAACCAATTCGACATAAATTTGAAAGGCGTCCCATTATAACGAGTGGACCCCAACATCAACACCAAGCAGACCTAATTGATTTGAGACATTTGAAAAAACACAATGATGGGTATTCCTATTTGGTTTCTTGTGTGGATGTTTTCGGTAAATTTGCGTGGGCCGTACCAATACGAACCAAAACGGGGAAATCTTTAGTGGAGGCTGTTGGTAAAATATTTATCGATGGGAAACCTGCAAGTTTTCAAACTGACAAGGGGTCAGAGTTTCTGAACAAAAGATTTCAGAAATTTCTCTCTGACATCAATGTTCACTTTTTCACTACCCAGAATGAAGATAGTAAGGCTGCTGGTGTGGAGCGATTTAACAGGACTCTGAAACAAAGGATGTGGAGATTTCTTACAAAATCCAATCGACTTTGTTATGTCCATGTGCTACCAGCCCTACTTCGAAGCTATAATCATTCGTACCACAGAAGTATAAAAATGGCATCGGTCGACGTTAGCAGAGACAATCAAGAACAAGTGTGGAACACGTTGTATAGCAAGCACAACTTTAAATTTGAAAGGCCCCTGTTTAAGGCGGGGGATCGAGTTAGACTGGTCATGGGCAGAGCTAATTTAAAAAAAGGTTATGCCCCAGATTGGACGGAGGAACTCTTTACCATCAGTCGAGTAACTGAAACAAAACCCGTTACATATATCCTGAAAGACGATAATGGCGATGAAATAGAGGGGTCATTCTACACACAAGAAATTCAAAAAGTCGGCGACAAGCACGAGTACAGGGTCGAGATGGTTATAACCCAACGTCGCAAGTCATTGGGACGAAAAGAGAGTTTAGTCAAATGGTTTTGTTATAATTCCTCATTCAACAGTTGGATACCGACCAAGGACATTGTCAGATACAAAAAGATTGAGACTATATTTTACGCTGTAAGTTGGAATATTTTTGTTTACTCTTAAAGTATGTTAAGAGTTATCGATAACATGTTATATTCAGTGTATCTGACTATATTTTATGCTGTAAGTTGGATTGTTTTCTCTTAAAATATGGTAAGTTTTATCGATAAAAGGTTATTAAATTGTATTGCTGTGTTTAAAGTAGGTATGATAAGTATTGTTGATATTGTTGTTTAATGTATTCAAACTAGGTATGTTAAATATGCTTGACGAAAGGGTTGTGGGATTTTCTCCAGATGGTTTCTCATAATGAGGTATCTTCTGGTGAACATCTGTGCCCATTGTGTTAAAAGAAGTTTAAATGGCGCGGCGGTTTGTTGGAGCACACTCGACAACCTACATACAGCCATCACGACAAGCTAGACAACTTACATACAACTTATAACATTAACCCATTCAATTTTCAACACTTTGGTTTGAATTATATGAACCTGACGGTTGACGGGAGATGTGTATCCGGAAAGCCCCTAACTATGGACTTTGAAAACAATCACTATGCGCGAGCCTTTTTTGGTACAAATTTGGCCATGGGTTTGATTGGTAGAGATGCTGGAAATAGTATTGATTATTAACAGTTCAAGGAGGGCTTTTGTCTATTTGGTTTTGACCTCTCACCCAGTCTGCTAGATGGATCCTAGTTTAAGCTAGCCACGAGTGGACCCTTGTTGATAGAGCTCAAGTTCGCCGCTCCCACGACAACTCCCCTACAAGTTATTGTCTACGCCGAGTTGGATTCAGTACTGGAAGTGTCCAAGACAAGACAGGTTCTAACAGACTACGCTATTTGAGAAAATGAACACGGGGAATATTTACAGTCTCTTGATGTCCAATGTTTTTGTTCGACATTGCGCCCTTGTTATTGTCCTCCCACGAAACCACTTACCACGCATCATCGATCAAACCAAGACTGCAGCCTTTGTCATAAACACCAACCCTGCCCACAAACCAGGTGAACACTGGGTGGCCCTCTTTTACAACGGCCTCGGAAAAATAGAGTATTTCGATTCCTACGGTTTACCTCCCAGGCACATTGATATTTTAAAATTTATCGAGAGGAATTCACATGTTCCATTCGTCTACAACCCACGAGTGTTACAAGACTTGTTTAGCAACACGTGTGGTCTATATTGTGTTTATTATATAATTTTAAAGTTTCGTGGTGCGAGCATTAACAGAATTCTCATGCCCTTTTCAACGAAACAACATATTAACGACCGTATCATTTATCGGTTGATGACACCCTGGATACATCGACTTCGCGGAACAAACTTCCCATGACTCATGAAAATGGCGGCTCTCTGAACATGTCTCAACACGTCCGATGACGTATTGCATCAGTTACTATAAATAGAACGTATTTCATTGGTTACTATAATTAGGCTGGCCACGTCCCCTTGTTACAGGGTATAAAGGTCAGCCGTTCTCAGTGCTACTACACATACAGAAAGTCAGAGCCCCAGTGGTGTGATTCGAACATGGAGTCGTCTAGCGTTAATATGCCAGCTTTATTTGATGTATGTGATCAACGTATTTTCATGTCTCGTAGAAATGAGAATATAATTCCACTGTCAAAAGATGGTGTTAAGGCAGTCTCTGTTTCTGCTTTTCATAACAGACCATTGATCAACATAAGGTCATATCGCGGTGAGAGTCTGCTTAAGTTTCCTACCAGAACTGGAATAACACTCTCGAGAGATGAATTTACCACGCTAGTTGATATGCGAGATGACATTTTATCAACTTATGATAACCTCAACTACACTACGCCTCTTGTTGAGCAACCGAAAGATCCAAGAGATATGTATGCCTCGAGTGATTCAATTTCCACACAGTCGCCAATTACCTACGCCGTCTTGATCAAGGCTTTGTCAAAATGGAGGGGGGTTGTGTTTTGAACGCTAATCAACCTTCGTATTCACCAGTGTTTGATAGCCATTTAGCTCAAACAGACAGTTCTAACAAAGCGAGGAAGACCAGACGAGCAAAATTAATAAATTCTGCAGTGGGAAAGTGACATTTTTATTACTTAGTCTATATACATGACTATATTGTTATATGTGTACTTTTTCCAGATGAATTGTATCCATATTTATACTATTGAAATCATCATTGTTCAATTACAAATATTTTAATGTGTAACATGTGTTGTCTACATTAATGTATTAAAATGAATTTATGTTTCATTGTGAAAATAAAATTATGTTTTATTGTGAGAAAATAAACATTATAAAAAGATCATATTTGTTTGTTTTTATTTGACTTGTTTTAATTTATTTAATTTTAAACTTATTTTGATGTATTACAATAAACAACGGTATAGAATCTACGATAAAAAATAAGGTTCTACTTACGGTTTGTAAAAGAAATTTACTTGTACAGCCAAGCACACTCTTGCTTGAGTTACAGCCAAGACACTTGTTGAAACTGCTTGTGAGACTTGGTGCTTGAATCTACTTATATACAGTTCTAACCTCTTTGTTCGATCAAGTACTTTACATTACAACCATATTAATTTCCCCAAATGTCTCACATTAAAACATCGGTACCGCAACTTCCCCTGGTAAGTGGCATTCTAACCTTCAGATGATAAAGTCATTAAAAAGCACCCCTGGCCAGTCTCGCACTCAAATGTTCAATCGAAACTTTTCACAGCGAAACAGGGTCTTTGAGCACAAAACAGCACAAACATATTAATTTCCCCATGCGTCTCACTTTAAAACATCGGTATCGGAAAATTCCCCTGGTAAACGGCTAAGAGCACTCTCGTCGGCGCCAAGCCTTTGATGGTCGGTTACCGGCTAGCTGATAAATTTATTAGTGTGGTCAGTATCACGGGTAAACCCTAGCGTTATCCTTTGATCTCCACGCGGGCAGTCTAACCGGAAGTAAGTACTCAAGCGAGTCACGGAGAACCGGGGTCTTTGATCTCGTTTAACGTTATTAACGCAGTATTTCTATAGGTTTTACGTTTGGCGTGTAGTTACTAAGTTCGTTAATGCGCTTCCGTGTATCTAGGCATGTGTAACGGACTAAGTTGTTACCTTTAGTTGTAAAGAAATTTTTAGGTATATATTAAAACTTATCTTAAATAAGACTGTTTTGAAAGTACAAAGTTATGTCGCGACACATTTCATGTCTCTACGAAACATCACCGCCTTCACAACACCGCCCCGAGAGGTCACCCCTTCACAATACCACCCCATCCCACCCCGAGAGGTCACCCGAGAAATAACGCGACGAGAGGTCACCCGAGAGATAACGCGACGAGAGGTCAACGAGAGGTCACCAGGTATAAGGAAAAATCTGCGGGTAGACTCTCATATATAAAAAAAATGTAGACTCTCATATAAGAAAAAACAAATCTGCGGCTAGACTAAATATATAAGGAATAATCGTCGGGGGGCCGCTGATTCCACGGTCATTCTGCTGAATCTTATACTACTTACGCAGCAGGAACCATTGAAGGTTATGTATGAAAGTGTTCCTTGTTGCAGTTCCCTCATATTCCAAGTCCGGCTTGTTGCAGGAGCTACTGAGTTAGGTGCTCTGTGCACACCGTGAGCTGTGTGTCTCATCCGTTTTGATAATGTTTCGATAATCCAATTGTTTACGATGAATGATGATATCGTATGAAAGGGAACTGTTGGTTGTGTTCACTTTCTGCGCGGTTTCGTCTTATGTCTTTTGGCGTGTGCCGAGATTGCTATGCTGGGGACAACAGCTAAATTTCTTTGTTTGGGAGATGAGTTAGTAATTCGGATGATTCCACTGTCATGGGCGGTTGAGCAGTTATGGATTTTAATTCGTTTGCAGTGAAACCAGGGCCTTCCATAACCAAAGAACCAAATAGAAAGGGATATCGCGGACGACAAAGAGAGAAAATACCTGATAGCTTGGTGTTATAGCATTGAAAACAGTCAACAACAGAATTTATACGATGTACTGTAGATAGAAGATTGTAGAAGGACATGATCACCTACGCCAACTTGTGTGGCAAATGATGATGATGATGATGGTATTACGTAGGTGTAAAAGTGTTCGTTAGCATCATCTGTACATTATAAAGAGTTTTACTATTACCTGTCATTGCTGCTCTCTCCGCCTTTATTATAAGGTTTATCAATATAGGTTCTCTTATCTCTTCTTGCCGAGCTCTTTACTTTGTTGTGTAGTAGTTGTTTTGTGTGTATTGCTTTTGCTAAGTCTTTTCCAAGATCTGTCTTTACAGTCATCATAGCTGTCTTTGCTTCTTTCAATTCTTGTATGTGTTTCCATGAAATATCAGAAATCCATGCCCTTCTTTCTATTTTCTTAAACCCAGCACTTGTTTCTACAGATGACATTAAAGCTGTGCTGTGGAGTTCCTACATTTCATCTATAGTCTTCTCGTCTAGTACGCCAAGCACTGCATAGCGGTTATTGAGCTCCAGGTTAACGTTTACCTTAATGTTCTCGTCTTTTAGTTTGTGACATCATCTATCTTCTGAAGATTCACTTTTTGTGTTAGCTTTTCAGTTTTAATTTGATCTTTCCAATGCATAAAATATGATTACTGTTAACATCTACCACTCTATAAGCTCTTACGTCTATCAAGATGTTATAAATTTCCTTCTAATACACAGATAGTCAATCTGGTTTTTGGTTTATCATCAGGAGATAACAAGTTGTTTCATGTATCTTCTTGTGTGGGAATAATGGTCCACTTTTAATTAAACCTTCTATTAGACATAATTCAATTAATCTTTCCCCATTTTGACTTGTTGCATCAACTCCTTCTTTCCCCATTGACTTCTCAGCGCCTATGTTGTCTTACCCTACTTTGACGTTGAAGTCACCCTTTACAATGAGAATGTCATGTATAGATATTTTGCTTATAAGTTGTTGTAGTTGGTGATAAAACTCATCTTTAATTTCATCTTCTGCCTCATCTGTAGGTGTGTAACATTGTATAATCGTGAGTCTTCCATGACTAGATTTGTAACAAGATCTTATCACACAACTATTCACTGGCTCCCATTCTGTAAGGCTTCTTGCAGTTGTACTCGTCATTATTATTTGTACTCCCTCTCGGTGTTTCCCATCTTCCCTGCCTGAATATAATAAACTGTGTTGTTATCCACTGACCTTCTGCCTGTTCCCGGCCATCGCATTGTGCTGATAATATATCGATCTGGTATCTATCCATCTCTCTAGCCACTTGAGCCAGTCTGGTATACATGTTTAGACAGCCAGAAAAAAAGACAAAAAACACACAAGACAGACACACTACAATCCAGAAAATTACCACATCTGCAGACCTTATTGACTGAACTCTGCAAGCACCACAGGGTTGCCCTGCAGTGGATCCCATCTCACTGTGGAATACCAGGAAATGAGAAAGCAGATCAGTTGGCAAAGGAAGGTTCAACAGGCACACAACTAGATACACCTGTTACATACCATCATAAGAAACAGATAATCAAATCAATCAGAGGACCACAAGCCCCAAATCAGGATGCCTTTTATAATATGAATAGATATGAACAAGTTATCATTATACGTCTCAGAACAGGACACAATCGACTCCATAGTCACATGTATACAAAATTCAAGATCGGCACCTCAACTACTTGTACATGTGGACAGGCGCCCCAGACTGCTGAACACATACTTCAAGACTGCACTGAATATAGTAGACTGAGGAAAATCCATTGGCCCATAGATACAACACTACAGACAAAACTATATGGGCCACTGCAAGAATTACAAAAGACAGTAACATTTATACAGGAAACGACATTGCAGATACAGACAATGCTTCAGGCGAACGAAAGATAGATAGATAGACAAGACAGACTTTCAAATACCCTTTGGTTGGTTATTTGGTTTTGTAAGGCCCCGGTATCACTGCAAACGAATTAAAATCCATAATTGCTCAACCTCCCGTGCCAGCGTAATCATCCGAATTAATATCTCATCTCCCAAACAAAAAATGTAGTCCCCACCGTAGCAGTCTCAGCACATGCCAAAAGACATAAGTCGAAACCGCGCAGAAAGTGAACACAGCCAACTGTTCCCTGTCATACGATATCATCATTCATCGTAAACAATTGGAATATCGAAACATGATCAAAACGGATGAGAGACACAGCTCACGGTGTGCACAGAGCACTTAACTCAGTAGCTCCTGCAACAAGCCGGACTTGGAATATGAGGAAACTGCAACAATGAACACTTTTCATGCATAGCCTTCAATTGTTCCCGCCTCTATGTAGGAGATGTGACTAGCATGGACATACACACAAATATATGAGACATGACTAACATAGACATGCACACACAAAGGTATGAGATATGACTAACACAGACATGCACGAACAAAGATATGACACATGACTAACACAGATACACACTAAGTTATGAGATATGAATAACACAGACACACACAAAGATATGAGACATGAATAACACAGACACACAACAAGATATGGGATATGCCTAACATGGCACACACCAAGAGCCATGGCTAGCACACACACACACAAGCTAAGATATGAGCCATGGCTAGCACAGAAACACACTAAGATATGAGCCATGGCTAGCACAGAAACACACTAAGATATGAACCATGGCTAGCACAGAAACACACTAAGATATGAACCATAATTAGCACTGAAACACATTAAGATATGAGCCATGGCTAGCACGGAAATACACCAAGATTTGAACCTTGGCTAAGCACAGACACCCACCAAGATATGAGTCATGGCTAGCACGAATATACACTAAGATATGACTTGGAATATGAGGAAACTGCAACAATGAACACTTTTCATGCATAGCCTTCAATTGTTCCTGCTGCCTATCCACCATATACAGGAAGTTCACGTCCTCCTGAAAATTATGATCGTCATATTAAAAAAAAAAAAATGTATAGCGCTTGATGATGTTAGGCCATCGTTGTTGACGCCAATTCCGAATATATAAACACACAGTTAGTCGTCAGATTATCCCCGTCGCACATCAAACAACAGACCGTAAGATTAGCGGTCTAGGGATATACGATGAGCCATCACAATGACGTAGCACACAACAACAATGTCGCACACACAGCAGTGACGCGTCCTTTAGATTCCTGATTACTTTAGTGAATGCAGCCTACGACGAACAATACATGGTGCAAATTCCCTATAGAGATAAAACTGCGGCTGACGAAGCAGTTCACATTAATGAGTAACATGTAAATAACCTGCGTCAAGCAATTCCAACAACGGTCATGAGCAGCACCGATGTGACGTAAAGCGAAGATCAAGTCTAGACGGTAGAAGGTCGCATTCACAACACTTGATTTGTCAAACAAGTAATATTGCCGGCGTACGACTCCGTTTTATCGGCGCAGATGTAATAAGTAGATCATCATTTTGACTTTAACGTAGAAAAGTGCAATGGAGAACCGAAATTAATTAGACCCCGAATGCACTTTCTGTAGCGATCGAGAGAACGTGACCTAGATCCACCATCTTGGGAAACGGAAGTCAAGAAGAAGGAAGTATCTAGTTACAATCACAAACACTCGAGATTCAGGGCAGCCTCTGTGAAGACACTGATGAGAGAGAGAGAGGGGGGAGAGGGAGAGAGAGGGAGAGGGGGAGAGAGGAGGGGGACAGAGAGATAGGGAGGGGGAGAGAGAGGGAAAGAGAGAGAGAGAGGGAGGGAGATAGAGAGGGATAAGGAAAGAGACACACATACATAGAGAGAGAGAGAGAGACAGACAGACATAGAGAAAAAGATACACAGACAGAGAAAGACAGAGAGACACACATACAGACATAGAGAAAAAGATACACAGACAAAGAAAGACAGAGAGACACACATACAGACATAGAGAAAAAGATACACAGACAAAGAAAGACAGAGAGACACACATACAGACATAAAGAAAAAGATACACAGACAAAGAAAGACAGAGAGACACACATACAGACATAGAGAAAAAGATACACGGACAAAGAAAGACAGAGAGACACACATACAGACATAGAGAAAAATATACACAGACAAAGAAAGACAGAGAGACACACATACAGACATGGAGAGAGATACAGGCATAGAGAGAGAGAGATAGACACACAGACATAGAGAGAGAGATACACAGACAGAGAAAGACACAGAAACACAGAAAGAGAGATACAGACATAGAAAGTGAGAGACACACACATAGACAGAGAGAGATAACCTTGAGAAACTGATTGTCTCCCTTCGCTGCAACCCATGACTTCCAGAAATGTGACTTACAATCATGTCCAACACATGATGATGTCAGCCATGTACAACACATCATGATGTCAGCCATGTCCAACACATGATGTCAGCCATGTCCAACACATGATGTCAGCCATGTACAACACATGATGTCAGCCATGTCCAACACATGATGTCAGCCATGTACAACACATGATGTCAGCCATGTACAACACATCATGATGTCAGCCATGTACAACACATTATGATGTCAGGCATGTACAACACATGATGTCAGCCATGTCCAACACATGATGTCAGCCATGTATAACACATCATGATGTCAGCCATGTCCAACACATGATGTCAGCCATGTCCAACACATGATGTCAGCCATGTCCAACACATGATGTCAGCCATGTACAACACATGATGTCAGCCATGTCCAACACATTATGATGTCAGGCATGTACAACACATGATGTCAGCCATGTCCAACACATGATGTCAGCCATGTACAACACATCATGATGTCAGCCATGTACAACACATTATGATGTCAGGCATGTACAACACATGATGTCAGCCATGTCCAACACATGATGTCAGCCATGTATAACACATCATGATGTCAGCCATGTCCAACACATGATGTCAGCCATGTCCAACACATGATGTCAGCCATGTCCAACACATGATGTCAGCCATGTCCAACACATGATGTCAGCCATGTACAACACATTATGATGTCAGCCATGTCCAACACATGATGTCAGCCATGTACAACACATGATGTCAGCCATGTCCAACACATTATGATGTCAGCCATGTCCAACACATTATGATGTCAGCCATGTACAACACATTATGATGTCAGCCATGTCCAACACATGATGTCAGCCATGTCCAACACATGATGTCAGCCATGTCCAACACATGATGTCAGCCATGTCCAACACATTATGATGTCAGCCATGTCCAACACATTATGATGTCAGCCATGTCCAACACATGATGTCAGCCATGTCCAACACATTATGATGTCAGCCATGTCCAACACATTATGATGTCAGCCATGTCCAACACATTATGATGTCAGCCATGTCCAACACATCATGATGTCAGCCATGTACAACACATCATGATGTCAGCCATGTACAACACATTATGATGTCAGCCATGTACAACACATGATGTCAGCCATGTACAACACATCATGATGTCAGCCATGTATAACACATTATGATGTCAGCCATGTACAACACATGATGTCAGCCATGTCCAACACATGATGTCAGCCATGTATAACACATCATGATGTCAGCCATGTCCAACACATGATGTCAGCCATGTCCAACACATGATGTCAGCCATGTCCAACACATTATGATGTCAGCCATGTCCAACACATTATGATGTCAGCCATGTCCAACACATTATGATGTCAGCCATGTCCAACACATGATGTCAGCCATGTCCAACACATGATGTCAGCCATGTCCAACACATTATGATGTCAGCCATGTCCAACACATGATGTCAGCCATGTCCAACACATGATGTCAGCCATGTACAACACATGATGTCAGCCATGTCCAACACATGATGTCAGCCATGTCCAACACATTATGATGTCAGCCATGTCCAACACAGGATGTCAGCCATGTCCAACACATTATGATGTCAGCCATGTCCAACACATTATGATGTCAGCCATGTCCAACACATGATGTCAGCCATGTCCAACACATTATGATGTCAGCCATGTCCAACACATTATGATGTCAGCCATGTCCAACACACGATGTCAGCCATGTACAACACATTATGATGTCAGCCATGTCCAACACATTATGATGTCAGCCATGTCCAACACACGATGTCAGCCATGTACAACACATTATGATGTCAGCCATGTCCAACACACGATGTCAGCCATGTACAACACATTATGATGTCAGCCATGTCCAACACATTATGATGTCAGCCATGTCCAACACACGATGTCAGCCATGTACAACACATTATGAATTATGATGTCAACCATGTACAACACATTATGATGTCAGGCATTTACAACACACTATGATGTCAACCATGTACATTCATGTCCAACACAATATGATGTCAGCCATGCACATTCATGTACAACACATCACGATGTCAGCCATGTACAACACATAATGATGCCAGCTATGTACAATCATGTCCAACACATGATGATGTCAGCCATGTACAATCATGTCCAACACATGATCATGTCAGCCATGTCCAACACACGATGATGTCAGCCATGTCCAACACATTATGATGTCAGCCATGTCCAACACACGATGATGTAAGTCATGTACAACATATTGTGATGTCAGCCATGTCCAACACACGATGATGTAAGTCATGTACAACATATTGTGATGTCAGCCATGTACAATCATGCCCAACATATGATGTCAGCCATGTACAACACATGATGATATCAGCCATGCACAACACACTATACTGTCAGCCATGTCCAACACATGATGTCAGCCATGTACAACACATCATGATGTCAGTCATGTACAATATCTCATGATGTCAGCCATGTCCAACACATGATGTCAGCCATGTACAACACATCATGATGTCAGCCATGTACAACACATTATGATGTCAGCCATGTCCAACATATTATGATGTCAGCCATGTACAATCATGCCCAACACATTCTCTCTCTATTTAAGAGATTATCTCTCTATATAAGACATGTGCAAGATCACTCTATATAAGACATGACAAATACTCTTGTTTTAATGTAATGAAAAAATGGTAGAGCGGATACGGGGAATTTCCGACTGCAATAGAATAGAAACGTCACGCTTGTTCTGTACAGTGCGAACTCTTGTTGGACACATCGTTTATTTCATTGAGGGCTAGACTTTTTGACAGACCAAGGCGTACACAATATGCTTGCCACATCTAATGGATACTTTAAGGAGACATTGTCAGTTAAGTAATATTTTGCTCTTAATTTCTACCCACATTTCATAGCAGACGACATTTCTTCTTAGGTCATCGCGAACTAACCGCAAGACCTGAGTCGTGAATGCGCTTGTTACTGGCCCAGTATCTTTGTGAGTTTGTCCCTCCTTGGGAAATCCTTGATACGAAGTCGAGAGGGGGATAGTGCGACTGGGTAAAGCACTATCTCCATGTTCCGTGTCCAGGCAGAGTAGGCAAAGTGAAATGAGGAAGAAAGTCAACTTAACTGTCCTGCATCGTGTTGAGACCCCAACAATCATGTCATGTCGATGCTTAGATGTCGAAGACTAAGAAGATGGCTGGGGCATGTCCAGCGAATGGAAGAAAAGCGCATCCCCAGGCAAATACTATATGGCGAACTAATACACGGAAAAAGACAAATCGACAGACCTAAACTACAATATAGAGATATATGTAAATCATCTCTGAATGACATCTCCATCTATGAATATGACTGGGAACATCTGGCAAGTGATCGCACATCATGGAAAGCATGTATAAGGAACAGTATAACATCATTTGAGACTGTGTTAAGGCAAAACGTAGAAGAGAAAAGACTCATGAAAAAGGATGGAAAACCCTGTGGACCAGTGGGCCTGACTTGTTCATTCTGTGACCGCGTGTGTTTGTCTAAAATTGGTAGAATTAGCCACGAGAGAAGCAGTTCGACAAAAACAAAACCTCAAAAAAATACACAATAGCCTCCACTAGACAGTCTGACAAGACGAAAAAGGGCCATATAATACTGGTCCAGTCAGGGTTCACTTCCCGGATGTGGTGAATCTTGCTCGAATCGACACAGTTTTTGGGTCCACCTGCCCTTTGAATATGGGGGGGGGGGGGCAGAGATCTTTCTCGGTATGTTGTGGAGCTCATAAGGGAATGGAATAGCTGACTAGATTGCTGGGGAACAGAGTTCTTCCGGTCTAAAGTGGATATTGGTTATTGGTTATGGAAGGCCACGGTATCACAGCAAACGAATTAAAATCCATAATTGCTCAAACGCCCGTGCCAGTGGAATCATCCGAATTACTAACTTATCTCCAAAACAAAGAAAGATAACTGTAGTCCCCATCGTAGCAGTCTCAGCACACGCCAAAAGACATAAGGCGAAACCGCGCAGAAAGTGAACACAGCCAACTTTTCCCTGTCATACGATATCATCATTCATCTAAACAAGCGGGATATCAAAGCAGGATAAAAACGGATGAAACACACAGCTCACGCTGTGCACAGAGCACTTAACTCAGTAGCTCCTGCAACAAGCCGGACTTGGAATATGAGGAAACTGCAAGAAGGAACACTTTTCAGACACAGCCTTCAATGGTTCCTGCCGCCTATCCACCATATACCATGGGAGTTCACGTCCTCCCGAAAATGATGATCGTCATAGCACTTGATGATGTTATGCCATCATTGATGACTCCAATTCCAAACATATAGACACACAGTGGTGGTAAGTTATCATTTCCATTCCAACAGAAGCCACATGACTTGTAGTTAGTAAAACCACAGAGAGAATATGATTTTGTGACCTTCACTGATTCACTCTTAGATGTGAATGTGTAGTTTACACAAGAGGAGAAGTTTTCAACTACAGTGATCCCATTTAAGGCAATTCTGGGATAGCAAGGCAAGTCTCCTTTATAGCAGCAGAACTTAATGTTCTCCGCTCCCTTCTTGTAGCTGCCGCCACACGATTCTGATGTCTCATTAACTTGGACATCATTCAAGAACAATGTCAGATTAACATTCCATAGATATGGCTCTGCTGATGAAATGCTTGGTGCAACAGTTGTATCAATCATACTGGAGGCTCCTGGTCTGTGGTCATTAATATCACAGACGGCACATGATGTTGTTATATTCAGTGTTTCTTTCTGGGGTGTAAATATGTGGCACACACATGGAGAGTGGTTTGTGGTCACAGTAATCCCATTAAAGGCAATTCTAGGGTAGCATGGTATAGCTGTTTCAGAACAGCACAATCCTGTGATGTTTTCTGTGTTCGCTATAAAGCTGCTGCTGCTACACAATCCTGACCAATTATATGTATGGACATTATTCACTTGCAATGACAAAACTGCTTTGTTTACATCATAAACCTCTGGAAGCGAATCATTTATGGGACTAATAGTACAATTTATTCTTCCATGGGGGATATCTTCATTGAGTCCCCCCAAAAAAGGTCTTTGGTTAAAAAGCACATATGTTTTTGAGTTAAACACAAAATGAGCCCACTTCATAGATTCAAAATGATCCTTGCCAATGCCATCCGTTTGCACAAGTTAGGTCCTTAGCTACCAAGGTCACAAACGTCCGAAACGAAGCATTCGAATTAACGACTTTATCTACAGCGAAGGTTAACGAACTGTGAACAAACATTTATGTTCAAACCCTTAAAAACATTTTTAAAAATCTGCCAACTCGCTGCAATAACATATATCGTGTTGTTCAATGTAAACATTGCTTAGTCCATAGCTCGAATATAAATAAGCTGCCATTTTGGTCTAGTGTGGATATTTGGATGGCTACGACTCCACATAGAAGATCAGAACGACAGCTCTACAGATGCTTTAAAATGTTCTGTAAATAATTGAACAGTAGTGACTCAAGAACTGAGATATGCCCTTCTCCTCAAAGATAACAACTGTGGACAAAAGATGGGTTACATATAGTCACGTCATGCCCTATAGTCAAGTCATGCCTGGAGTAGATTCATGGAGGTCACCAAAACCTTCCTGTCCGTGCAATGTGATGAGCTTGAAATACTGAAAGCAGAAAATAAAAGGAAGCTGCCACAGAAGAAGAACGATGTAGATATTATCGTGGCCCTCAAACTGAGTCTGTGAGTACATTTGCTGGCGTCCATGCCATAAGTGTCGGGTAGTCGAATATTTTATTCTTCATTAAAATCTTCCTTCCGAAATTCATTTTTATCAGGATCATACTTACAGCGGAATGTCGCTCCATGGTAGCCAACCTTCGATGCGGAGACGGCACTTGATGACGACTTACAGATAGATTGAAAGGATTTCGGTAAAAAAAAAGATATACTTGAACACACTTGGGCCAAGGTTACGATCACCATTAGATTTAACGTTGTCAAACAGTACTCAAGGATATCTGAAATAACAATGAGCTAGTGAGCCAGTAGATTGAAGTTACAATTAAGCTTCTTGAGGCGTAATGTAGAAAAAACATATTTGAAAAAAAAATTTCAGTCACAGGAAAGTTAGATATAGAGGTGTAATTGCTGAGAGGCAAATGTAACTGCTGACAGAGAGAGCTGAAAGAGAGAGCTGACAGAGAGAGCTGAAAGAAAGAGCTAACAGAGAGAGCTGAAAGAGATGACGCACAGACACAAGAAATATTGACGTAGTTAATGTTGTAACTCACTGGAAGGCAAGCAAAAATAAAGACAGCAGACCCTATCTTTGTAGATTTGAAAAGCAACTTTAAAAGATGGGCAGTTACAAACCTGTCAACAGAATGTACTAGAGGAATGACCTTAATAAAAGATGAGTAGTTAACAAACCTGTCAACAGAATGTACTAGAAGAATGACTTTAGTAAAAGATGAGTAGTTAACAAACCTGTCAGCAGAATGTACTAGAAGAATGACTTTAATAAAAGATGAGCAGTTAACAAACCTGTCAACAGAATGTACTAGAAGAATGACTTTAGTGAAAGATGAGCAGTTAACAAACCTGTCAACAGAATGTACTAGAAGAATGACTTTAGTAAAAGATGAGCAGTTAACAAACTTGTCAACACAATGTTTTAGAAGAATGACTTTAGTAAAAGATGAGCAGTTAACGAACCTGTCAACAGAATGTACTAGAAGAATGACTTTAGTAAAAGATGAGTAGTTAACAAACCTGTCAACAGAATGTACTATAGGGTGTTTATAAAGTCTCACTACACTTGGTATCTAGGTCAATTTGAAAAAAAAATGTTTATGACGTCATCACAATATGTGCTCCCACTGTCAATTGTGCGATACACACGGGTAGTTGTTCAAAGATTTATAGCAAGATTTCCTGATAAACAACCTCCTCATCGCATTACGGTTAGAAATTTGTTGAATAAGTTTATTGCTACTGGAAATGTGGAAGATGCTCCACGATCTGGTAGGCCTGCTGTGAATGATGAAATATGTTTAGATATCCAAGACAGAATCCTTAAAAGTCCAGACAAGTCATTAAGAAAACTGTCGCAACAAGTGAACTTACCATTGAGCACATATTGTGATGACGTCATAAACATTTTTTTTCAAATTGACCTAGATACCAAGTGTAGTGAGACTTTATAAACACCCTATAGAAGAATGACTTTAGTAAAAGATGAGCAGTTAACAAACCTGTCAACACAATGTACTAGAAGAATGACTTTAGTAAAAGATGAGCAGTTAACAAACCTGTCAACACAATGTACTAGAAGAATGACTTTAGTAAAAGATGAGCAGTTAACAAACCTGTCAACAGAATGTACTAGAAGAATGACTTTAGTAAAAGATGAGCAGTTAACAAACCTGTCAACACAATGTACTAGAAGAATGACTTTAGTAAAAGATGAGCAGTTAACAAACCTGTCAACACAATGTACTAGAAAAATGACTTTAGTAAAAGATGAGCAGTTAACGAACCTGTCAACAGAATGTACTAGAAGAATGACTTTAGTAAAAGATGAGCAGTTAACGAACCTGTCAACAGAATGTACTAGAAGAATGACTTTAGTAAAAGATGAGCAGTTAACAAACCTGTCAACACAATGTACTAGAAGAATGACTTTAATAAAAGATGAGTAGTTAACAAACCTGTCAACACAATGTACTAGAAGAATGACTTTAATAAAAGATGAGTAGTTAACAAACCTGTCAACACAATGTACTAGAAGAATGACTTTAATAAAAGATGAGCAGTTAACAAACCTGTCAGCAGAATGTACTAGAGGATGACTTTAATAAAAGATGAGTAGTTAACAAACCTGTCAGCTGAGTGTACTAGAAGAATGACTTTAGTAAAAGATGAGCAGTTAACAAACCTGTCAACAGAATATACTAGAGGAATGACCTTAATAAAAGATGAGTAGTTAACAAACCTCACAGCAGAATGTACTAGAAGAATGGCTAGTTTGTGCTTGAGGTGGGGTGGTTAAAAGCTTCAAGCCAAATTTATAGTCGATCTAGTAACTTACACAAAACTTCTAGTCATAAATGTTCAAGTTTTGATGCTGACAACTAAATCTAGCAACTTACACACAACTTCTAGTCGTAAATGTCCACGTTTTTATGCTGACAACTATCGACCCAGTAACTTACATAAAACTTCTAGTCATAGATGTCCAAGTTTTGATGCTGACAACTAAATCTAGCAACTTACACACAACTTCTAGTCGTAAATGTTCAAGTTTTTATGCTGACAACTATCGACCCAGTAACTTACATAAAACTTCTAGTCATAAATGTCCAAGATTTGATGCTGTCAACTATCGACCCAGCAACCTACACAAAACGTATAGTCGTAAATGTCCAAGTTTTGATGCTGCAAACTGGACCTAGCAACTTACATAAAACCTCTAACCGTAAATGTCCAAGTTTTGATGCTGTCAATTATCGACCTAGTAACTTACACAAAACGTATAGTCGTAAATGTCCACGTTTTGATGGTGACAACTATCGACCCAGCAACTTACACAAAACTTCTAGTTTTAAATATCCAAGTTTTGATGCTGACAATTATCGACTCAGTGACTTACATAAAACTTCTAGTCGTAAATGTCCATGTTTTGATGCTGACAACTAGACCTACTAACTTACACAAAACTTCTAGTCGTAAATATCCAAGTTTTGATGCTGACAGCTAGACCTAGACACTTACACAAAATATCTAGTCGTAAATGTCCAGGTTTTGATGCAGACAACTAATCAACCTAGCAACTTACACAAAATATCTAGTCGTAAATGTCCAAGTTTTGATGCTGACAACTATCAACCTAGCAACTTACACAAAATATCTAGTCGTAAATGTCCAAGTTTTGATTCTGACAACTAAACCTAGCAACTTACACAAAATATCTAGTCGTAAATGTCCAAGTTTTGATGCTGACAACTATCAACATAGCAACTTACACAAAATATCTAGTCGTAAATGTCCAAGTTTTGATGCTGACAACTAGACCTAGCAACTTACACAAAATATCTAGTCGTAAATGTCCAAGTTTTGATGCTGACAACTAGACCTATCAACTTACACAAAATATCTAGTCGTAAATATCCAAGTTTTGATGCTGACAACTAGACCTATCAACTTACACAAAATATCTAGTCGTAAATGTCCAAGTTTTGATTCTGACAACTATCGACTCAGTAACTTTCACAACACTTTTAGTCATAAATGTCCAAGTTTTGATGCTGACAACTATCGACTCAGTAACTTTCACAACACTTCTAGTCATATATGTCCAAGTTTTGATGCTGACAACTATCGACTCAGTAACTTACACAAAACTTCTTGTCGTAAATGTCCATGTTTTGACGCTGACAACTATCAACCTAGTAACTTGCACAAAATCTCTAGTCGTAAATTTCCAAGTTTTGATGCTGACAACTATCAACCTAGCAACTTGCCCAAAATCTCTAGTCGTAAATATCCAAGTTTTGATGCTGACAACTATCGACCTAGTAACTTGCACAAAATCTCTAGTCGTAAATGTCCAAGTTTTGACGCTGACAACTATCAACCTAGTAACTTGCACAAAAGCTCTAGTCGTAAATGTCCCAAGTTTTGATGCTGACAACTATCGACCTAGTAACTTGCACAAAATCTCTAGTCTTAAATGTCCAA
The DNA here is from genome assembly GCA_032433765.1 of Megaustenia siamemsis. Classification (NCBI taxonomy): domain Eukaryota; kingdom Metazoa; phylum Mollusca; class Gastropoda; order Stylommatophora; family Ariophantidae; genus Megaustenia; species Megaustenia siamemsis. Next base: position 21,775,111 of record JAVIAB010000091.1, on the reverse strand, counting down.
GTTTTGATGCTGACAACTATCAACCTAGTAACTTACATAAAACCTCTAGCCGTAAATGTCCAAGTTTTGACGCTGACAACTATCAACCTAGTAACTTACACAACTTCTAGTCGTAAATGTCCAAGTTTTGATGCTGACAACTATCGACGAAGTAACTTGCACAAAATCTCTAGTCGTAAATGTCCAAGTTCTGACGCTAACAACTATCGACCTAGTAACTTGCACAAAATCTCTAGTCGTAAATGTCCAAATTTTGACGCTGACAACTATCAACCTAGTAACTTGCACAAAATCTCTAGTCGTAAATGTCCAAGTTTTGACGCTGACAAATATCGATCTAGTAAATTGCACAAAATCTCTAGTTGTAAATGTCCAAGTTTTGATGCTGACAACTATCGACCTAGTAACTTGCACAAAATCTCTAGTCGTAAATGTCCAAGTTTTGATGCTGACAACTATCGACTCAGTAACTTGCACAAAATCTCTAGTCGTAAATGTCCAAGTTTTGACGCTGACAACTATCAACCTAGTAACTTGCACAAAATCTCTAGTCGTAAATGTCCCAAGTTTTGATGCTGACAACTATCGACCTAGTAACTTACACAACTTCTAGTCGTAAATGTCCAAGTTTTGATGCTGACAACTATCGACGAAGTAACTTGCACAAAATCTCTAGTCGTAAATGTCCAAGTTCTGACGCTAACAACTATCGACCTAGTAACTTGCACAAAATCTCTAGTCGTAAATGTCCAAGTTTTGACGCTGACAACTATCAACCTAGTAACTTACACAAAATCTCTAGTCGTAAATGTCCAAGTTTTGATGCTGACAAATATCGATCTAGTAAATTGCACAAAATCTCTAGTTGTAAATGTCCAAGTTTTGATGCTGACAACTATCGACCTAGTAACTTGCACAAAATCTCTAGCCGTAAATGTCCAAGTTTTGATGCTGACAACTATCGACCTAGTAACTTGCACAAAATCTCTAGTCGTAAATGTCCAAGTTTTGACGCTGACAACTATCAACCTAGTAACTTACATAAAATCTCTAGCCGTAAATGTCCAAGTTTTGACGCTGACAACTATCGACCTAGTAACTTGCACAAAATCTCTAGTCGTAAATGTCCAAGTTTTGACGCTGACAAATATCGATCTAGTAAATTGCACTACCCTTATGTGAAAAGTCTGTGACGGTGGATGGAGGCGGAGGAATCAAGAATGATCAACGGCCCAGAAAGCGAAAACAGCAAAGTGTGTGGTACACAAGAGGCATGTTCAGAACACGAAAGACGAACATGGCTGACCACCGTGAAAGAGATTGGAGCCTCATCACGTACCAGTCCAGAGGAAGCCATGGAGAGTCGGAGAAATTCGAACTTATGTCGGAGGAAAGATCTTAAAATAAGTACTTGGAATGTTAGGACTCTATATCAACAAGGGAAATTGGAAAATCTAATTCAAGAAGCAGAACGAATAAATATAGATATTTTAGGCATATCAGAGACTAGATGGAAGGAATGTGGGTACATTGAAGACGAAAAATATACATTTATATACTCAGGAAACACAACAGAACATCAAAGGGGGGTAGGAATACTGATAAAAAGAGAGCTACAAAAATATATAAGTACCCAATGGACATACAGTGATAGGATTATACTACTCAAGTTGAAAGCAAAACCATTCGACATAGCAATAATACAGACATATGCACCTACTCAAGACTACACAGATGAACAAATAGAGGCATACTATGAAGACCTAAATAAAGTTATGAAGCAAGTGAAATCTTCAGACATCTTGATTGTAATGGGTGACATGAACGCTAAAGTAGGAAAAGGTAGATATAAGACAATTATAGGAAATCATGGTTTAGGAAAAAGAAATGACAGAGGAGAAAGATTAATACAATTCTGTGAAGAAAACAGGCTGATAATATGTAACGGTAACAAATAATAATACATAAATATTATTATATGGGGAACTTCCGAGGCGATAATAGGGAATAATAGAACAAATAAGTATGTGTTAGCACTCGGAAAAATTAACAGACAAACAACAACAGAAAAAAACGAAGAACAATATATGGTCCGAAGTGGGATCGAACCCGTACTCCCTGGCACCGCGCCTTGCCACGAGAGGCCGAACGCTTGGCACACTGCCACTCAGCCAACTAAAAAATTGGCTATTGTAGTAGTGTCTTCCACGAAAGGCGCTCTCAATGACTATAGCATAGGGTAACGATCTCAGACCGGAAATAAATTGTATATTTGTACTTTCCTATTAATGCAAGTATCTCCCAGTAGGGCTGAATACTTGTGTTGTAGACAAACATTTATAAGACGAAACAGCACGAATAGTAGTTTCCAGTGGTTATATACTGGTAACAAATAATAATACATAAATATTATTATATGGGGAACTTCCGAGGCGATAATAGGGAATAATAGAACAAATAAGTATGTGTTAGCACTCGGAAAAATTAACAGACAAACAACAACAGAAAAAAACGAAGAACAATATATGGTCCGAAGTGGGATCGAACCCGTACTCCCTGGCACCGCGCCTTGCCACGAGAGGCCGAACGCTTGGCACACTGCCACTCAGCCAACTAAAAAATTGGCTATTGTAGTAGTGTCTTCCACGAAAGGCGCTCTCAATGACTATAGCATAGGGTAACGATCTCAGACCGGAAATAAATTGTATATTTGTACTTTTCTATTAATGCAAGTATCTCCCAGTAGGGCTGAATACTTGTGTTGTAGACAAACATTTATAGGACGAAACAGCACGGATAGTAGTTTCCAGTGGTTATATACTGGTAACAAATAATAATACATAAATATTATTATATGGGGAACTTCCGAGGCGATAATAGGGAATAATAGAACAAATAAGTATGTGTTAGCACTCGGAAAAATTAACAGACAAACAACAACAGAAAAAAACGAAGAACAATATATGGTCCGAAGTGGGATCGAACCCGTACTCCCTGGCACCGCGCCTTGCCACGAGAGGCCGAACGCTTGGCACACTGCCACTCAGCCAACTAAAAAATTGGCTATTGTAGTAGTGTCTTCCACGAAAGGCGCTCTCAATGACTATAGCATAGGGTAACGATCTCAGACCGGAAATAAATTGTATATTTGTACTTTTCTATTAATGCAAGTATCTCCCAGTAGGGCTGAATACTTGTGTTGTAGACAAACATTTATAGGACGAAACAGCACGGATAGTAGTTTCCAGTGGTTATATACTGGTAACAAATAATAATACATAAATATTATTATATGGGGAACTTCCGAGGCGATAATAGGGAATAATAGAACAAATAAGTATGTGTTAGCACTCGGAAAAATTAACAGACAAACAACAACAGAAAAAAACGAAGAACAATATATGGTCCGAAGTGGGATCGAACCCGTACTCCCTGGCACCGCGCCTTGCCACGAGAGGCTGAACGCTTGGCACACTGCCACTCAGCCAACTAAAAAATTGGCTATTGTAGTAGTGTCTTCCACGAAAGGCGCTCTCAATGACTATAGCATAGGGTAACGATCTCAGACCGGAAATAAATTGTATATTTGTACTTTCTATTAATGCAAGTATCTCCCAGTAGGGCTGAATACTTGTGTTGTAGACAAACATTTATAGGACGAAACAGCACGGATAGTAGTTTCCAGTGGTTATATACTGGTAACAAATAATAATACATAAATATTATTATATGGGGAACTTCCGAGGCGATAATAGGGAATAATAGAACAAATAAGTATGTGTTAGCACTCGGAAAAATTAACAGACAAACAACAACAGAAAAAAACGAAGAACAATATATGGTCCGAAGTGGGATCGAACCCGTACTCCCTGGCACCGCGCCTTGCCACGAGAGGCCGAACGCTTGGCACACTGCCACTCAGCCAACTAAAAAATTGGCTATTGTAGTAGTGTCTTCCACGAAAGGCGCTCTCAATGACTATAGCATAGGGTAACGATCTCAGACCGGAAATAAATTGTATATTTGTACTTTCTATTAATGCAAGTATCTCCCAGTAGGGCTGAATACTTGTGTTGTAGACAAACATTTATAGGACGAAACAGCACGGATAGTAGTTTCCAGTGGTTATATACTGGTAACAAATAATAATACATAAATATTATTATATGGGGAACTTCCGAGGCGATAATAGGGAATAATAGAACAAATAAGTATGTGTTAGCACTCGGAAAAATTAACAGACAAACAACAACAGAAAAAAACGAAGAACAATATATGGTCCGAAGTGGGATCGAACCCGTACTCCCTGGCACCGCGCCTTGCCACGAGAGGCCGAACGCTGGCACACTGCCACTCAGCCAACTAAAAAATTGGCTATTGTAGTAGTGTCTTCCACGAAAGGCGCTCTCAATGACTATAGCATAGGGTAACGATCTCAGACCGGAAATAAATTGTATATTTGTACTTTTCTATTAATGCAAGTATCTCCCAGTAGGGCTGAATACTTGTGTTGTAGACAAACATTTATAGGACGAAACAGCACGGATAGTAGTTTCCAGTGGTTATATACTGGTAACAAATAATAATACATAAATATTATTATATGGGGAACTTCCGAGGCGATAATAGGGAATAATAGAACAAATAAGTATGTGTTAGCACATACATAGCACGGTCTGAGATCGTTACCCTATGCTATAGTCATTGAGAGCGCCTTTCGTGGAAGACACTACTACAATAGCCAATTTTTTAGTTGGCTGAGTGGCAGTGTGCCAAGCGTTCGGCCTCTCGTGGCAAGGCGCGGTGCCAGGGAGTACGGGTTCGATCCCACTTCGGACCATATATTGTTCTTCGTTTTTTTCTGTTGTTGTTTGTCTGTTAATTTTTCCGAGTGCTAACACATACTTATTTGTTCTATTATTCCCTATTATCGCCTCGGAAGTTCCCCATATAATAATATTTATGTATTATTATTTGTTACCAGTATATAACCACTGGAAACTACTATCCGTGCTGTTTCGTCCTATAAATGTTTGTCTACAACACAAGTATTCAGCCCTACTGGGAGATACTTGCATTAATAGAAAAGTACAAATATACAATTTATTTCCGGTCTGAGATCGTTACCCTATGCTATAGTCATTGAGAGCGCCTTTCGTGGAAGACACTACTACAATAGCCAATTTTTTAGTTGGCTGAGTGGCAGTGTGCCAAGCGTTCGGCCTCTCGTGGCAAGGCGCGGTGCCAGGGAGTACGGGTTCGATCCCACTTCGGACCATATATTGTTCTTCGTTTTTTTCTGTTGTTGTTTGTCTGTTAATTTTTCCGAGTGCTAACACATACTTATTTGTTCTATTATTCCCTATTATCGCCTCGGAAGTTCCCCATATAATAATATTTATGTATTATTATTTGTTACCAGTATATAACCACTGGAAACTACTATCCGTGCTGTTTCGTCCTATAAATGTTTGTCTACAACACAAGTATTCAGCCCTACTGGGAGATACTTGCATTAATAGAAAAGTACAAATATACAATTTATTTCCGGTCTGAGATCGTTACCCTATGCTATAGTCATTGAGAGCGCCTTTCGTGGAAGACACTACTACAATAGCCAATTTTTTAGTTGGCTGAGTGGCAGTGTGCCAAGCGTTCGGCCTCTCGTGGCAAGGCGCGGTGCCAGGGAGTACGGGTTCGATCCCACTTCGGACCATATATTGTTCTTCGTTTTTTTCTGTTGTTGTTTGTCTGTTAATTTTTCCGAGTGCTAACACATACTTATTTGTTCTATTATTCCCTATTATCGCCTCGGAAGTTCCCCATATAATAATATTTATGTATTATTATTTGTTACCAGTATATAACCACTGGAAACTACTATCCGTGCTGTTTCGTCCTATAAATGTTTGTCTACAACACAAGTATTCAGCCCTACTGGGAGATACTTGCATTAATAGAAAAGTACAAATATACAATTTATTTCCGGTCTGAGATCGTTACCCTATGCTATAGTCATTGAGAGCGCCTTTCGTGGAAGACACTACTACAATAGCCAATTTTTTAGTTGGCTGAGTGGCAGTGTGCCAAGCGTTCGGCCTCTCGTGGCAAGGCGCGGTGCCAGGGAGTACGGGTTCGATCCCACTTCGGACCATATATTGTTCTTCGTTTTTTTCTGTTGTTGTTTGTCTGTTAATTTTTCCGAGTGCTAACACATACTTATTTGTTCTATTATTCCCTATTATCGCCTCGGAAGTTCCCCATGTAATAATATTTATGTATTATTATTTGCTACCAGTATATAACCACTGGAAACTACTATCCGTGCTGTTTCGTCCTATAAATGTTTGTCTACAACACAAGTATTCAGCCCTACTGGGAGATACTTGCATTAATAGAAAAGTACAAATATACAATTTATTTCCGGTCTGAGATCGTTACCCTATGCTATAGTCATTGAGAGCGCCTTTCGTGGAAGACACTACTACAATAGCCAATTTTTTAGTTGGCTGAGTGGCAGTGTGCCAAGCGTTCGGCCTCTCGTGGCAAGGCGCGGTGCCAGGGAGTACGGGTTCGATCCCACTTCGGACCATATATTGTTCTTCGTTTTTTTCTGTTGTTGTTTGTCTGTTAATTTTTCCGAGTGCTAACACATACTTATTTGTTCTATTATTCCCTATTATCGCCTCGGAAGTTCCCCATATAATAATATTTATGTATTATTATTTGTTACCAGTATATAACCACTGGAAACTACTATCCGTGCTGTTTCGTCCAATAAATGTTTGTCTACAACACAAGTATTCAGCCCTACTGGGAGATACTTGCATTAATAGAAAAGTACAAATATACAATTTATTTCCGGTCTGAGATCGTTACCCTATGCTATAGTCATTGAGAGCGCCTTTCGTGGAAGACACTACTACAATAGCCAATTTTTTAGTTGGCTGAGTGGCAGTGTGCCAAGCGTTCGGCCTCTCGTGGCAAGGCGCGGTGCCAGGGAGTACGGGTTCGATCCCACTTCGGACCATATATTGTTCTTCGTTTTTTCTGTTGTTGTTTGTCTGTTAATTTTTCCGAGTGCTAACACATACTTATTTGTTCTATTATTCCCTGATATTTTAGTGGTAGTTTGATGTGGTTAAAGTATTATGTTGAGTGTAATATTTTTATAGTGATGTGACGAGTGTGGTGGTTGGAAGAAATATGTTGAGTGTAATATATTTGTAGTGATGTGACGAGAGTGGTGTAGTATAAACAATGTTCTAAAGGTGACATATCTGTAGTATTGTGACGAGATAGTGTGGTTGTGGTAACGTGACGACAAGGATATGTTGATGTATGAGACAAGACCTTTGTCAATAATCAGATCTGGCACGTGAAGTGTTATAAACATGGCATCGCCTCACTGTGTCTATTAATGATTTGGTTGATTTATTAATGATGTTTATTTTTCAATTCGATGCTCATGGAGTCAATGACTCACAAATGCCTCATTAGTGTATCCTAGTGCACTTTATTTCCACATAAAATGATACAAATTGCCTACAAAAAAGCAGATTGTATCTTGTTGGACATAAACAGCGTGCGCGCCCGCGGCCCAGAAGGGAGTAAAGAATTGTAGCGCAGTTCCCTACCAGCCATGTCTGTAAGAGGCGATAAAGGAGGCTGGAGAAGGGACTAGCTATTCCGTACTGTAAAAAATAAGCTGCAAAAATTTCACAAACGTGTACAAGTCACAGAAATGAAATAAAAGTAAATCCACCATCCAGGAAAAATAAGGGCTCTCTGTCTAAGAGATATGACGCAATCCGATCTTTAAAGAATGGCAAGAAACAGGACGGCTGGAAAGTGTTTGTTGAAGAACTAAGCTCCATAAGGAGTTGAAAGGAAGAAGAAGATGTAGAAGAAGAGACTTCAACTAGAGGAAAATGATAAGTCGGTTTAAAAATAACATGTCTCATCATTATTTCCCAACTTGTGAGTTTAATGATAAATACTTTCCTATCTTTGTTTACATTTCAGTAATTGTATCCTCTGTTCCTGCCATTAAATCACATCCTTCAAGCATTGTTTTCCTTGTACTTGGCTAATATTGATGTTTTTGTGTATCTATATATTTTTAAAACATTCTTCAAGTTTAATTTTAAAAAAAAAACACGTGTTGAATTGTAATTGTAATTGTAATGTTATAGCTGAGGTTTTTTGGCACCCTTGGTAAAGCACTGGTTAGCGAACTGGCCTGCCGAGGATAATAGGTCGAGTTCGATTCTGATTGATGGATTTGAGGCTCGCCAAGCCATAAACCGATACAGAGATGTTCACCGAGTAAGAAATACATCACTGATGTAGTGCTGACCAAATAATTAAAAATAGAATATGTCGATGTTTCTAACAACACGCTCATTGACATTACATTCTATTTACAGGCCACGGCATGAAGAAGTTTTTCTCATTTAGAGAGTTCTTGGGATATTATTTATTTTATTATGTAAATAATATATATATATTATATTCATCTCTTTTATCCTTGTTCATGAATATAAAAACGACAATGTTATGATTATACACATATGATAACACAACTTACAAGTGGATATCAAAGTTGAAGTAATAGACCTGGAGATAGTTCAGAGCTACAACTACAACTACCTTGACTATACTATACCCAGTGATGAAAATTGTAAACTGAAATAAACAAAAGAATAGGAATGGTATAAAAAGTGATTTTAATTCAAGAAAAATATACTAACATAAAAACAGGAACACCAGGGCAAAACTAAGAATAGCAAATGGTATATCTTCTTAACCTTCCTGTATGGTGCAAAAACATTAGACATAGTTACAGAACATAAAATTGAAACATTTGAAATGTGGATGTATAGATGAATATGTAGAATGGGATGGAAAGAAAAGAAAACAAATGATGAAGTCTTGAAACAAATAAAAATGAAAGAGACTAAGCACATTCAAACAAAACAAATGAAATTTTTATGTTTTCATGTTCAAAGACACAGCAGCCCGCTAACATTAATATTGAAAGGGAAAATACAAGGTAAAAGAGGCAGACAGACGAAGACTAACATGGACGAGTAACATCTAAAGATGGACAAGTAGGGTCTATGACAACCTGCACAGATCAAAGCAAGAGACAAAGCGGAATGGAGCTCCATGGTAACCAACTTTAATTTCGAGGACGGCACTCAATGATGATGAGATGTGTACGATATCAAATAATATAATTAAAAAAACCTACCATTGACAGACTAGGTTTCAAATGAGTTTCTTTCAAGAAAGAAAAGAGAGAAAATACTGGATAGCTTGGTGTCATGTCATGGAAAACAGTCAACAACAGAACTGATACGATGCACTGTAGATAGAAGATTGTGGAGAAACATGATCACCTACGCCAACCGGTATGGCACATGATGATGATTATATTTTTCTTTCAACCAATGTTTTTATAGAAATTTTTTTTAATGTTCTTTTTAAGTTTCTTTGTTGTTAATTTTTTTAATTAATGTCTTCTGTTTTTCACTATAAACTTTTTCTCATCTTGTCTCAGTGTATCTGTCAAATAGGTCATCATCATAAAGTGATTTCATTAACAAACAGTATTTTTCAACAAAATGAAAATGAAACGTGTGCCCAACTTGACAAATTATTATAAAATAAAACAAATATAAGGACACAAAATATTCACAAAAGACAAGAATTAAAAAAAGAAGGTACATATTTAACATATTATGTGTTTATTTATTATATATATTTTTAAAGTTATCATCATTTTAAACATAAGCATTTGAAAAAGGACAAAGATTTCAGTCACAAAATGAATTAATTTTCTGGCTGAGTTTCATGAAAGAACTTTTTGATCGCTCGAAGACCTCATGTTATTTCTTACGCCTTCTCCTTTTACAGCATTTTAAAACAATCAATTTGTACTTAAAAAAAAATAATTTCTTCATCGTTTTTTCTTCTCTATTTTACTTACCTCTTCCTGGGCATACATTACATGGCACATTACGCGGTACACTTTTTCACCTCTGATGGAGAATATTTCCAACGACTTCCTGTGGCTGTTTCTATAATTATTATATATTATTAAATAAATCTGCTTAAAATCTTTCTCGTGTCTTTATAAGCTATTCTTTACGACTGCGTGCAGCAAAGGCTAAATATTTTTAGATAAGAAAACAGTGAACATAAATTCTTCATTTGCAAGGATCAAACACAACGAAATCAAATCTCATCGCTGCAAATGAATCTGTTAATAAATAACAATGGAGACTGCCAGAAAGAGATCAAATGAGCATCAGTAGCAGCAAAAAAATTACTGGAGACAGAGATTCTTTCAGACTGGCTATGATGGGTGTAACGCTTTATGTGATATCTGGCTGGAGACAGAGATTCTTTATACGGGCTGTGATGGGTTTAACGCTTTATGTGATATCTGGCTGGAGACAGAGATTCTTGTAGACGGGCTGTGATGGGTGTAACGCTTTATGTGATATCTGGCTGGAGACAGAGATTCTTGTAGACGGGCTGTGATGGGTGTAACGCTTTATGTGATATCTGGCTGGAGACAGAGATTCTTGCAGACGGGCTGTGATGGGTTTAACGGTTTATGTGATATCTGGCTGGAGACAAGATTCTTGTAGACGGGCTGTGATGGGTTTAACGCTTTATGTGATATCTGGCTGAGACAAAGATTCATGTAGACGGGCTGTGATGGGTGTAACGCTTTATGTGATATCTGGCTGGAGACAGAGATTCTTGCAGACGGCTGTGATGGGTTTAACGCTTTATGTGATATCTGGCTGGAGACAGAGATTCTTGTAGACGGGCTGTGATGGGTTTAACGCTTTATGTGATATCTGGCTGGAGACAAAGATTCATGTAGACGGGCTGTGATGGGTTTAACGCTTTATGTGATATCTGGCTGAGACAGAGATTCTTTCAGACGGGCTGTGATGGGTTTAACGCTTTATGTGATATCTGGCTGGAGACAGAGATTCTTGTAGACGGCTGTGATGGGTTTAACGCTTTATGTGATATCTGGCTGGAGACAAGATTCTTGTAGACGAGCTGTGATGGGTGCAACGGTTTATGTGATATCTGGCTGGAGACAGAGATTCTTTCAGACGGACTGTGATGGGTGCAACGGTTTATGTGATATTTGGCTGGAGACAGAGATTCTTACAGACGGGCTGTGATGGGTGCAACGGTTTATGGATATCTGGCTGGAGACAGAGATTCTTGTAGACGGGCTGTGATGGGTTTAACGGTTTATGTGATATCTGGCTGGAGACAAAGATTCTTTCAGACGGCTGTGATGAGTGCAACGTTCTGCAAAGGATGATGATGTAGCAAATGATAATTAAAATTAATGTTCTCGATGTCTTCAGCTATGATAGTTAATGCTACATATGGAGAATCGTGGATATAATGATCGACAGTCTGTGTGTTTGTATTTAAATTCATGTTTGTGTATAATAATAATAATTGATATGAGTGTGTATCTATTTGTCAAAAAGTCCCATGCATATTCGTGGACGCATTATGCGTCTCACTTTGTGAATGTTTGTATAAGCTTATGCGCTTGTATTTTTATGAGTTTATGTGTCTGTATATATGTATGCAAGTTTGTAAATGTAAAAGCTAAAACTATGACTCTTTGTGTCTCAGTTGCCAGCGATATGAATGATCTCAGCGAACAGGTTGGCCTCACTGATCAGAATGTTGAGCTTCTAAGGAAGGCATTTGAGGGCGCTGTGGAGGGAGACGAGCGACCGTTGCTGAACATGGGCATGCCTGAGAGGGCGTGGTATGAGGTAAATAGGTCTTGGTCTATGATACAGTCTCAGGATAAGTTGTTTGTTTATTTAGTTGGTTATACTGATATATATATATATATATATATATATATATATATATATATATATATATATATATATATATAATTTACTATACGGTGAAATAATACACGGAAAAATACAAATCGGCAGACCTAAACTACGATATAGAGATATCTGTAAATCATCTCTGAATGACTTCTCCATCTAAGAAAAAGACTGGCAACATCTGGTAAGTGATTGCACATCATGGAGAGCATGTATAAGGAATGGCATAACATATATTGAGACTGCTAAGGCAACATATAGAAGAGAAAAGACTCATGAAAAGAGATGGAAAACCCTGTGGATCAGTGGTCCTGACATGTTCATTGTGTGGTTGTGTGTGTTTGTCAAACATTGGTACAATTAGCCACGAGAGAAGCTGTGCGACAAAAAACAAAATCTCAAATACAGAAACAAAAAAATACCACAATAGCCTACATTAGACCGTCTGACAAGACGAAAAGGGCCATACAATATATATATAAAATTGGTTATAGCTTCATATTTATTAAAAAATACAAAGAAGAAAAGACAGCACAATGTCAAAACGACGTTGTGGCCTATTAAGACGGTACGCTGAAGAAAAAAAATCAAATTAGACACAGAAACAAAAAGAAGATAAGTATACAACTACATTTCGAAATATTTATAACATATTGGTGGAAAAAAAAAGTGGGATCCCTGTATGGAATGCTGGTTAATGCAGGACTAATTTGAAAATAATGAAAGAAGCGTCGGGTCATGGAACAGAACAAGAGGTCTAAAGGTCACTTTTGTGTGTGGGTGATTGTTTAATCGGCTATCTGATTTGTTGCTTATAGTTAGTTGTTTGGTGTATTGTTTAGATTGTTTTTTAGCTGAGTTAGTTGTTTGGTGTATTGTTGGGTTGTTTATTTAGCTGTTTGGTTTATTGTTTGGGTTGTTTATTAGCTGTTTAGTTTATTGTTTGGGTTGTTTATTTAGCTGTTTGGTTTAGTGTTTGGGTTGCTTATTTAACTGTTTGCTTTATTGTTTTGATTGTTTATTTAGCTGTTTGGTTATTGTTTGGGTTGTTTATTTAGCTGCTTGGTTTATTTTTTGGGTTGCTTATTTAGCTGTTTGTTTATTGTTTTGGTTGTTTATTTAGCTGTTGGTTTAATGTTTGGGTTGTTTATTTAGCTGTTTGGTTTATTGTTTGGGTTGTTTATTTAGCTGTTTGGTTTATTGCTTGGGTTGTTGTTTATTCTGCTGTTTGCGTTGTTGTTTGTGTGATTGTTTAGATGGCTGTTTGGTTTGTTGCTTGAGTGATTGTTAAGTTGGTATATTTTCGGTTTGTTGTTTGGCTGGGTGGCTAGTTAGCTGATTGGTTGTTTGGTTAATTAGTTAGTTGGCTGTTTGGTTTGTTTGTTGGTTAATTGGTTGGCTGTTTGGTTTGTTGTTGGTTGGTTAGTTTCTTTTTTTGTTTATTGGCTAGTTGGCATTTTGGTTTGTTGGCTAGGTGGGTTTTTGATTTGTTGGCTTTTAAAAATTTTTTTTTTTACTTGGTGGCTAGAAGGCTGTTTGCTTTGTTGGCTAATTGGTTGTTTGGTTTGTTGACTTATTGGCTATTTGATTTGTTGGCTGTTTGGTTTGTTGGCTGTTTAGTTTCTTGCCTAAGGTTTGATGACACGATATTTTAGTGTACATACATGTGACACAGGTCACGATATTTACTGTCATATGTGGTAGTGTCTGGCAAGAATCACGTAGAGAACAAGTTACAAGACTATCTGACGTATTGTTGCCCCGTTTGACATGTGTTCAAACAGTCAATAAAACGTGAACTAATGTATGCACTTCCGATAACACTTCGTATACTAATGCACATGATAAATCAAACACATCTTTAAGTCATAAAATAAATCAGTCTTTACTTCAAGGTGATTCAAACATCATCACGTGGTTTACAACAACCACGTCTAGCATGACTCGAACATAACTTGTTATAGTGGTTTACAACAACCACGTCTAGCATGACTCGAACATAACTTGTTATAGTGGTTTACAACAACCACGTCTAGCATGACTCGAACATAACTTGTTATAGTGGTTTACAACAATCACGTCTAGCATGACTCGAACATAAATTGTTATAGTGGTTTACAACAATCACGTCTAGCATGACTCGAACATAACTTGTTATAGTGGTTTACAACAATCACGTCTAGCATGACTCGAACATAACTTGTTATAGTGGTACACTGTCCAGTTAAGGGACTTGAGATATATAGGCTACGCAACATATATTATTTAACCTCCTTCTTGTTAATTGCCCCCTCTCTATTAATGTATGAATTCAGTTTTAACTGTTATGTCTATCCTGGATACCTACATTCTACCTCATAAATTCAGCAACAGGATTATGTCTATTTATTGTTATTAGTTCTCACTTCTCCCAACATCGAAGTAAGATTTCTCAAATACACAAACTCTTTACTACATGAGTTCATTTTTCTAACTAGTATTACTTCTGACTAAAGTTTCCTTCCTCTGAAACAACTATATCTTGATGGTATCAACAAGTCTATTCCCCCTGAAAGGTGGGCCCTGATTGACTAATTGAAATTCTGAATCTCGCGTCTCAAGCTAATCTATTCATGTATCATTCACTTCACGTGGGTTTTCTCTTACCACGTATTCACGACTTTGATCTCCGTGTTACTTGATAATGTCGATCAAGGTGTCTCATTCTTCTGATAGCGACCACGTCGCAAATGTACCACGAAACCATCGATTCTAATCGACGCAGAGTCCGTATCTTCAATACTGCAGCTAAAGTGTGAGTGGAGACAAATAATAATAAATGAATATTATTATGGAGGGAAACTTAAGAGGCGGTAGATCAGAGAATCAGTTCAGGGTACTAGGTATGTTTACAACACTCGGGAAGAAAATCACAAATTATCAACAACAGAAAAAAAAACGAAGTGCAATAAACAGCCCAAAGCAGAATCGAAGCCGTGCTCCTCAACACAACGCATTGCCATGAGAAACAAAAGCTTGAGCTCACAGCAAACTAAGTAACCTAAAAAAGTTGCTATTATGCATATGTATTCATGATATGTATACTATTGTATATGGATATGTATAGTATAGAAAAATATGGATCACGCAGTCTTGGTAACTGACTCGCAAAGTATGACAGACGTTTGACAGACAGTGTCTGCGACAGGAGTGGATGCAGCCCTTGGATGACTCCATGACTGTACTGTCCAGGGCACGCTGGTGTGCACGGCAATGAAATAGCCGATAAGCTCGCTGGCAGCTCTGGGATTGAGTGTGGCCTTACACTCAACAAAGAGAACATCGCGAAGTTTGTTCTTCATTCCTTTAGAGAAGAGGAGGAGAATGGCTGGAACAATGATGTATATATTGAGAGACTGAGGAGTCTAAAGGTGGGACAATGATGTATATATTGAGAGACTGAGGAGTCTAAAGGTGGGACAATGATGTATATATTGAGAGACTGAGGAGTCTAAAGGTGGGACAATGATGTATATATTGAGAGACTGAGGAGTCTAAAGGTGGGACAATGACGTATATTGAGAGACTGAGGAGTCTAAAGGTGGGACAATGATGTATATATTGAGAGACTGAGGAGTCTAAAGGTGGGACAATGATGTATATATTGAGAGACTGAAGAATCTAAAGGTGGGACAATGATATATATATTGAGAGACTGAGGAGTCTAAAGGTGGGACAATGATGTATATATTGAGAGACTGAAGAATCTAAATGTGGGACAATGATGTATATATTGAGAGACTGAAGAATCTAAAGGTGGAAAAGGGATCAGGTTCGATCGAGAGCGCTTAGTGGGAAGAGCAGATGTGTCTGTAATTAACACCTTACAGAACAGTCAGTTTGCGCTTCGAGAAATATTGGCACGGTCGTTGGAGCGGATATAGGGGTTGCTGTGACTGCAGGGAAACTGATTCCATAACAAGAATAGAATAGGGTTCCGAATACAACTCGGGAATGAATCATACATGTGTAATTTCCTATTAAGACAAGTATCTCCCAGATAGAGTAGTGCTGAATACGTGCGTTGCAGACAAACAGCTAACGGACGAAACAGCACGAATAGTAGTTCTCAGGGTTTATGCCCGTTTAGGACTGTGAGTCCTAACTAAAGTGTTAGGAAACTGAACTATAGAGCTTCGTTGTTGTCGGCAATCATCAGAGATCCTTGCTAGTTGAACATGCAAGTCCTCTTCAGCCCTTCATCTTATTGACACACCCACGGGACGAGTCCATTTGAGTTCTGACTTTCCGATGTCTCTCTCTTACATCTCATTGAGGTTGAATGTTCGTAACATGTACAGAGTGATTATATTGCCAGAATATATTACAAGAGTAATTCTTCACACTGAAGCCTGCAATAGTTCACTCTGAATCCTGAAATAGTTCATACTGAAGCCTGCAATAATTAAAACTGAATCCTAAAATAGTTCACACTGAATCCAGAAATAGTTCACACTGAAACCTGAAATAATTCACACTGAATCCTACAATAGTTCACACTGAATCCATTCATTTCATCGCCTGAAAAGACTGGTGCATTTGAATGCAGTGATTTTAGAACAATAATCCTATTGAGCCAGATAACCAAAATTCTACTAAAAGTTATACAGGGGATTATTCAGAATAAAATTAATACTGAAATAGATGCGTAGCAATTTGGATTCAGGAAAAACAGCGGGACAAAATAAGCCATATTGAGCATGAGGACATTGATTGAAAAATACATGGAAATAAACAAACCAATATATGCCTGCTTCATAGACTACACCAAAGCATTTAATAGAATACACCATAATCTACTTATAGACTGTCTAAAAGATATAAATCTAGATGACACAGACATACGACTAATATGTAATTTGTACTGGAGCAAACAGCAATAATAAAATATAACAAGGAGAACTCTACACCCATGGATATAAAAAGAGGAGTGAGACGAGGATGCATCCTATCACCAAGCTTGTTCAATCTATACACTGATCAAATCTTTAAAAACATCACAGAGATGCCAGGCCTAAACATTAATGGAAAGATAATCAATAAGCTAAGATATGCTAATGATACTGTTCTACTAGCAGAAAATCCTAAAGATCTACAACAATTACTTAATGTAATAAACTTGAAAAGCAAAAAATATGGGCTAGATATGAATATCTAAAAGACTAAAACTGTGATCATAAACAAAGAAAATACTCAAAACCCACAAGTGGATATCAAAATTGAAGGAGTAGACCTGGAGACAGTTCAGAACTACAACTGTCTGGGACATACTATAACCAGTGATGGAAAATGTACAACTGAAATAAACAAAAAAATAAGTATGTCAAAAAGTAACTTTAATGCCATGAAAAATATACTAACGTCAAAACAAATAACACCAGGGCTAAAACTAAGAATAGCAAAATGTTAGATCTTCTCAATATTTCTATATGGTGCAGAAACATGGACATTAGACAAGAAAATATAACAGAAAATTGAAGACTTTGAAATGTGGATCTATAGAAGAATAGGTAGAATTGAATGGAAAGATAAAAAAAGAAAACAAACGATGAAGTTTTAAAACAACTATAAATGAAAAGAGAACTACTAAACATAATTATAACAAGACAAATGAAATTTTTGAGGCATGTTAAAAGACATAACAGACTACTAAAAGTAATATTGGAAGGGAAAATACAAGTTAAAAGAGGCAGTGGTAGACCAAGACTAACATAGACGAATAACATCAAAAGATGGACAAAGCAACCCATTACAATCTGCACCATCAAAGCAAGAGACAGAGTGGAATGGCGCTCCATGGTAGCCAACCTTCGATGCGCAGACGGCACTCAATGATGATGATGATGATGAAGCCTGCAATAGTTCACACTGAAGCCTGCAATAGTTCACAATTAATCCTACAATAATTCACACTGAATCCTGCAATAATTCACACTGAAGCCTGCAATAGCTCACACTGAAGCGTGTAATAGTTCACACTGAAGCATGCAATAGTTCACACTAAGTCCTACAATAACTCACACTGAGTCCTACAATAGTTCACAATGAATCCTACAATAATTCACACTGAAGCCTGCAATAACTCACACTGAGTCCTACAATAACTCACACTGAATCCTGCAATAGTTCACACTGAATCCTGCAATAGTTCACACTGAATACTACAATAACTCACACTGAATCCTGCTATAGTTCACACTGAATCCTACAATAGTTCACACTGAATCCTGCAATAGTTCACACTGAGTCCTACAATAACTCACACTGAATCCTGCAATAGTTCACACTGAGTCCTACAATAATTCACACTGAATCCTGCAATAATTCACACTGAATACTGCAATAGTTCACACTGAATACTGCAATAATTCACACTGAAGCCTGCAATAGTTAACGCTGAGGTCTACAATAATTCACACTGAATCCTGCAATAGTTCACACTGAGTCCTACAATAATTCACACTGAATCCTGCAATAGTTCACGCTGAGTCCTACAATAATTCACGCTGAATCCTGCAATAGTTCACACTGAGTCCTACAATAATTCACGCTGAATCCTCCAATAGTTCACGCTGAAGCCTGCAATAATTCACACTGAATCCTGCAATAGTTCAAACTGAAGCCTGCAATAATTCACACTGAATCCTGCAATAGTTCAAACTGAATCCTGCAATAGTTCAAACTGAATCCTGCAATAATTCACACTGAATCCTGCAATAGTTCACATATTTACTACAACAAAAATTTCCTCTATGAGCTTAGAAATGTCTACACCTGGACACACATTATTTTTCTCTCATTTGAACGTAGAATAATAATTATAACAAACAAACAACTACATTCATGTTCAAATTAAGGAAGTAAGTTTCGTGTTGACACTACATCATTTACTTTGAACTTTAACCTGTTTTGCAGGTTCAGTATGTTCTACAGAAACTGATTAACAGTGGCTTTAAACCATAAGGGACAACATTCGACTCCACTTGTGCAAGGTCAAGGCTGCCTCTTGAATTATGTACAGAACGATCTAAACTAAATAACCCCAATGCATTTCTCATATATTGAACGTTAAGGACTATT
The DNA here is from genome assembly GCA_032433765.1 of Megaustenia siamemsis. Lineage (NCBI taxonomy): Eukaryota > Metazoa > Mollusca > Gastropoda > Stylommatophora > Ariophantidae > Megaustenia > Megaustenia siamemsis. The sequence continues at coordinate 21,756,089 of JAVIAB010000091.1, read as the reverse complement.
GTTTATTGTAATATAGACAGGCGAAACATATATTTAAAGTTGAAATATAATAGAGATAAGCATTAAAATAAATTAGAACTTTGTTTCGTTTCTTTTCAAAATAACACATTTTAGCCAGTGCATTATTTATTATACCAGCCTTCATTGCATTACCAAACCACCCGTGAGTTCATTGTTTCTGTGCTGTTGACATATAGACTATAACTTATCATACGTCACTAAGTTCTGGCCGTGAATACAAAAATAATAAATGAATACGTAATTAATCATGTGCATGTGGTTGTGATTGTCTGCAAACATTTAATATGTACATCACCTTCTGCGTGTGTTCCCCCCCCCCCCCCATATATTAGAATAAACACGAATTAATTTGTGGCATACACAACATAGAAAACAACGATGTTCAACCTACAATCTCTGGGTCATTATTGTAATTTTTGGTCAAATAAGACAATCAAACAACAAAATCAAAACTTTACGTATACACAAATCAACACCCACACACATTACACACACACACACATCTATCTATCTATCTATTGACCTTTCGAGCCGTAGCCGGCCCATAGGGCGTAGACTCAGATACTCCCTCTCTTACCTGAATTTTTTGTTCTAGCAGTTTTCAATACACACATATACACAAATATATTAATAACGATGACAAATTATTCACGTGTCATTACATAGTGAGCTAAGGTACAACTATTTCTTATTTGACACATATATACACATATAGGTGAAAGGTTTTAGTATAAAGTAACATTGTTTGTACAGTTTCCCATATGGTTCCCAATGCAATTTGTAAGTTTTCATTACCGTTGATTTTGTTGCAGGCGTAGTTTTATTTTATAAATAAACGCAACACATAAAGTTGCCGTCCAGAACAATGACAAACAGCTAGAGACGTACGATGTTGCAGCTCTCTTGCACGTATAAAGATAGCCCACTTTATTACACAATTCTCTGCCTCCATACGGGAGCCATTTCTCTCTTTCAGACAGTTTAGGATATATTTCCTATGCTTCAAACAGTTTATGGCATAGTTCCCGTGTTTCGGACAGTTTAGGACATAATTCCTATGTTTCAGACAGTTTAGGACATATTTCCCATGTTTCAGTCAGTTTAGGACATATATCCCATGCTTCAGACAGTTTAAAATATATTTCTCATGCTTTAAATAGTTTAGGACATGCTTCCCATGCCGCGGACAGCTTAGGACATATTTCCCAAGCTTCTGACAGTTTAAAACATTTTCCATGCTTCAACAAATTTAGGACATATTTCCCATGCTTCAAATAGTTTATAACATATTTCCCATGCTTCAGACAGTTTAGGACATATTTTCCATGCTTCAGACAGTTTAGGACATATTTCCCATGCTTCAGAACGTTTAGGACATATTCCCCATGCTTCAGACAATTTAGGACATATTTCCCATGCTTCAAATAGTTTATAACATATTTCCCATGCTTCAAAAAGTTTAGGACATATTTCCCATGCCTCAGACAGTTTAGAACATATTCCCCATGCTTCAGACAGTTTAGGACATATTTCCCATGCTTCAAAAAGTTTAGAACATATTCCTATGCTTCAAAAAGTTTAGGACATATTTCCCATGTTTCAGATAATTTAGGACATATTTCCCATGCTTCAGATAATTTAGACCATAGTTACCATGCTTCAGACGCCTAATATCTGATATATTTGTGAAGAAAGATATTCATGTGTGCACATTTGGCTTCGTTTTACCTCCACTTTTTATCTTGGGTGCGAATCTTTCAGAAATGATGTTTAAACAATATCTTTTACATTTCTTTATCCGTTCTAACCTACATTCCTGCTCCGGATCCATAACTCAAAGGGCAATGAGGGATTTGTTTCTACTGTCAATTTTGATTACATTAAGCATTCCCTGTATCTCTTATCTTATCACTTTGTATCCTTTTAAAGCAACATGTGAGCAGAAAATAAAAAATACTAACATAAGACAACGTTTATATTTATTCCTATTTGATTTTATCAAAGAGATTTTATGTCAAATACTGTATGAGAAGTGTGTTCTGTTCTTTAAATATAGCAGCTGCTTTCATTCTCTCATTTCTGACTCTCACAACATTTGATTTCTAGAGCCATTCTGTCAAGCTAGAATTAAATATATCCAATATGTATTTCACTTTGTTCACTACTTTCTGATCATACGTCGTGTAATATTACCTAAATGTTACTTTTTTGTTTAGAAATGGCCTCCCATTAAAACTTACTTTTTTTTCTCTCTTCAGTTATTCATATCCTGGACTTAACACGCAATGAAAATAATGATTTCCTCTTTAGATTTTGTAGAATGTTGGGTAAGTGTGATAAATCGATGGTTGAATTGTTATTATTTTGAAACTGAATGTGGACCGCTAGTTGTAGGTTGAACATCCCTGTATTTATGTTGATATACAAACTGGCACAGCGTTTTTGACTTAAGCATCTGGATAAGACAGGAGACATTTGTATCTGTTTAAGAACAAGCGGAATAACGAGGTTTTTTTCCGTTTCTTGGTTCAGTAAGGGATAGGCACATTATTGTTAATTTGTGAGAACATTCTGATAACAGCTGCATCTATGGAGACAGTTCATTATTACAGGAACATAGGGAATTGAGCAGAAAAGAAAAAAGAAAGACGATAATGACTTCTGTTAATATCAACCAAGGGTTATCTGAAACGGCAATTTAAAATATAAACTTCTAAAATAATGTGAATTGAAGTATAACTTTCCCAGCACTGTGTTATGTCATATTTTTATATAACACTCTAGTTAACTGGATGATTTTGTACAAATCGTTCAGAAATATAAGCAAGGAAAACGTGTTCGAAGGTGATAACACATTTTAATGAACGAACACAATTCCAATTTCAATCTTAACCGACAGAATTAATATTTGTATTTCAATGTTTTATTTCATGGAAGATATATCCTCTCATTGGCAGTGAACTTCTTATAACTAATGTCTCCATCGATTGGTTGTAACACTAACTGAAGATGTTGTTGCCTACAAAATTTGTAAACTGGCGCCTTAAAGTCATCACTGAAATAAAAATATATGTAGTCAAAGATTGAATATATAAAAATATTGTTTTCCAATTATTATTGGATATTTTTAGCTTTAGTCTACTGTAGTGAGACATATTTATGTCAAGACAATAAAGTGTACATTTTGCACTACATATATTTTTGCCTCATTTTAAATGTTTTGGCCAAATTCGTAAATAAGTAATTCCTCAAACAGCTTTTTTACTTTTCCTTTTTTTTTTAAAATCAAGAAGGGGAGAAAAGAATGGGGTCGGCTAAGAAATATAATGGAAACATTTGACGTGTGAGTTTGTACATGTCTCATGGCGCAGTCAGATCTGCCATCAGATTTTATTAGAAATGAAATGTTCCTGAAGACATTGTTCTACATATGATATGCCATCCACATGCGAAGACAAAATGTAAGCAAACATATGGCTCTACAGACTTGAGTCTGTTAAAAAAGCAACTTGTTACTGTCATGTGGATATGTTGTTAGCTTTAGATTGTCAAACTCCTGCAAACCCTGTTAAGGTGTGAATGTTTCTGTTCATTATCGGTATCGTCATTGTTGTCCTCTATTGACTATGGTAGGCGCAAGATAAACTATATTTGATTCTAAATCTTGAATTTAAAAAAAAAGTCAACCTGTTAAAATCACGTGATCTCTGTTACAAATTAAGCAAATAGCACTGTTGTCATCATCATCATCAGCATCACCATTTAACAACAGCTTGTGGATTGTAATTGGTTGTTGGAATAGTGTTCACGTGCTCGCATGATGATGATTCATCTTAACAATATAATGTCAGATCGTTAACAATAAACTGTTCCAAATTTCCAAAATATCAAAATATTTCTATTTGAGAATAAAAATTCGATTGACAGAAATCTTGAACAAGGTTTTCTGTTGCTATCTTTGTCGTTGTTAATATTATTGTAGTTGACGTGTTTTCCAACATATCAAGCGAGCCAATCAAATCCACTACTTTTATATTTCTTCTAAATAACTTGAATATTTATATTTCTAAAGAAAATGAGCATTTATGTAAAATCATCAACTAAATGTAAGAAACATCTGTTGCATGGTTCAAACTTTTATTCTTGGCCAATAATATAGGTTTTCAGTGTCTTCCTGCTAGTTGTACATGTGAACCAATATAAGAACAAAGAACTTACAACCAAAATATAGAATTTAATTAATCGATGGAATAAAACCAAACTGAAACCAAAGATGAATACATTATATTTATGTTATAAAAATGAAAGTACAGGGATCTTAATTCCCACATGAAATTCAATGAGAATTATGACCTTCTTACAACAGACAGACAACAGATAAAATGTAAATTACTCGAACATTTCTGGAAGTATTTGGAAATGGTATCCACATTGAAAGGTTGGACAGTTCTGATTTCTTAAGATCTATGTAAAAACAAAACAGAGTTCAGAACTTGTGTAATTGAAAAGTGCGCTTAGTCACTTCTGCATTTACTGAGAATTAGTCATAACTCCCTTCCTCTTCTCAAATCTTGAAATAAGTAAACCAGCAAGTATCCCCACAAATTGTCCATTTAAAATATGAACTATACTATGAATCATATTTAGAAATAAATACAGAAAGACGTTCTATATACACAGTCTACACAAAACTGTAATATAGCGGGTACATCATTCGATTTATGTTGCCATTTAACCAGAAAATGTTCAACTGAACTTTGTTACAGTTTTCAAATGAAGAAATAATCATTTGCCAATATATCTCAAGTGAACGATTTTATTAAAACAATGTTTATGTCGTTACGTCATGAAATCTTGTGTTTGCTCCAATTTATGTTCTCTAAATATAATTCGTGTTACACGTCATTTTGTTGAACCTACCAGTAGCAATAACCCCATATCGTCGCGTGTAGTTACCCATTCTGACTCATGACTAACAGTTCTTAGCTTCTGTTTAGTTCCTTTTATTTGATGGAGAATATTTGTTTAGATGTACTATTAAACTGCAGTATTGACAGCAACAATTATAAACACAACACTTGACATCAAACAGTGACTATAAGATAAATCAAAAAAATTTAACTAAACTACTTCCTTCCACTAAGAGAAATAATGTGTATATCTATTGTTGCACACGTATATCTGTTGGTGTACACGTGTATCTCTTGATGTAGACGTGTATCTATTGATATACGTAGGGAGGTCAAAAAGTAATGCACACCAATTTTTTTCTCGGAAACTATTCGGGCAAAATGTGTGAAATTTTCACAGATTGTAGCTGAACATCCCCTTGACACTACCTATTTTTCAACATAATCTCCGTCCAAGCGTATTGCCTTACTCCAACGCGAAACTAGGTCATGAATGCCTCGTTTGTACCAAGTTTTGTCCTGCTCGCGTAGCCATTTTTTAACTGCACGGATCACATCCTCATCATTGTCAAAGTGTGTCCCACGCAGGAATTTTTTGAGTGGCCCAAACATGGAAATCTGAGGGAGCCAATTCAGGGCTGTAAGGAGGATGGGGCAGTACAGTCCAACCAAATTTGTTGATTGCTTCCCGTGTTACCAGACTTGTGTGAGGGCGTGCATTGTCATGTTGAAGCAACAAATCTGCAGATGGCTTATTAGGCCGAACTCTGTGGAACCGATTTTTGAGTTTTGTCAGTGTATTGATGTAAGCTGTCGAGTTGATTGTCTCACCTCTTGTCATTACATCAACAAGAATCATACCATCAATGTCCCAGAAGACAGTGATCATCACCTTTCCGGCTGATGGAGATGTTTTGAATTTTTTTCTTTTTGGTGACTGCGGATGATGCCATTCCATTGACTGCATTTTTGTTTCAGGCTCATAATAATGTGCCCACGTTTCGTCACCGGTAACAATTTTTGGACAAAAACATTTCTCCGTCAACACCGAAACGCTCCAACAATTCAGAACAGAATGTTTTCCTTTGAACTCTGTGATCATTTGTTAGGCACCGAGGAACCCATCGAGCGCAAATCTTTGAATATCCGAGAGTTTTAAAAATTGCGATTGCACTTCCCTTGCTGACTGTAAGCTGCAATGCCAATTGCTGACTCTTGATACGCCTATCCTTACGAATAATGGCATCAGCCCGGTTTAACATGTCTGTGCTGGTAGCCGAGGCAACACGTCCAGAACGCGGTAAATCATGCAGCTCCACTAGTACACTTTCTGCAGCTTTAATTCTCTGAACCCAGCGACTAACTGTGCTCCTATCGACTGCAGAACATTTGTACACTGCACACAGTCGTTTATGAATGTTTGCCACAGTTTCTTTTTCCGCAACCAGAAATTCTATGACAATTCGCTGTTTGTAACGGACATTGTTGACAAGCTCCATTTTAACGGTTCATAGATTGCGTAATATTTATCCGAATGATGTGCAATTTGGTGCACATAATTGGAACATGTCATATTCCAAGTGTGCAAAATTTCATATTCCTATCTTTATTATTAGCCGAGAAAAAAATTGGTGTGCATTACTTTTTGACCCCCTTTAGTACACAATCCACGTACTCTTTAACGACACTATCAGCTCATTCTAATTTCCAATCACCAATTAATTCTGGAATCATTTAAATGCAGACAAATTTCAATATTTTCAATAACTCTGATCAAATACAATGTACAACATTCCTGAACTCGGTATTTCTGTACAACCTCATGTGTATTGTTTCGTGGCTGACACTTTCTCTTCCCATATTTTTAGCTCCAGTTTTGCTAAACTGAAATTGAAATATAAACGGAAATGAAAATATCCTTAACTCAAATTAATATTTAATTTAGAGAAAAAACTAAGACATTGTGAGTTTGGCCATGATTTAATTAACATTGAATTGAATTATCCCGTGTTAGAAAATTGCTTTTGGTTTGTCAATGTACACCGTCTCAGAAAATAAAGATAAATTGACCAATAAACTATGTTCGTTTTAACAACTTTTTTTCTCAATCTCAATAATTGTGTTTTGTTTATGGAATTATTGTTAATATTTGAAAATGTGTATTCAGCTGGAGGTTATATCAAGCAGATGAATTCACAATACACTGACAAAATTGAAAACAGCAACTACTCTTTGCGACTGATAGGGTCAGAATTCAGTGATCAAGATATCTATATACCCTAGCCAAGTGGTAGGGAGCCGCGATAGCTCAGTGGTTAGTGAACTGAACTACAAAGGACAAGGGGTAGGGTTCGATCCCAACCGACGGCTTACGGGTTCACCCAGCCTTAAATGAGTACCGGATTTTTTCTGGGAAAGTGAAGCGGCACGGGCGTAATACCGACCACATTACCGCAAAAATTATGTTCCTAAGGTCTGTAAAATGTATGGTCACTAACACCATATTCCCTATACGCCACTTGGCGTGACAGGGGTACTTACTTTTTTTTTTTTTAACTAAGTGGTAAACACAGAAACACTCTCTTCCAGCCGGAGAAAGATGCACACATTTGAGAGCAGAGACAATGACACTCAATACAGCCATACAAACTCTCAAACACAAGAGGTCTCAAGTACAAAAATTGTCATTCTCACCGATGCAAAGTCAATCATATAAGCAATGTTAGGCCCAAAACAGGACAGACTCATCCAAGAAATAAAGAACAACATATGTTCGCTTTCAGAAAAGACAGAACTAGTCCTGCGGTGGATACCAGAACACGGTGGCATCCCTGGAAATGAGAAAGGAGATGAACTCACAAAAGTAGGTGGAAGCTTTGAACAGTCCAACCAACCCCAGAACCTCAAAGAAATAAAACAAATTCTGCAGCAAGCTAGGAAAACAGAATGGAGGGAGTTGCATGGAAAATATGAGCTAGAACATGACAGCCTAAATAAACCTAGCAGATATGAGCAGACCAAGATATTCAGACTTAGAACGGATCATTGTGGCCTGAGAACACATCTATCCAAGATTTGACACTGTGACCTTGCAACATCTTGATCTTGGCTGTGGAGCAGCCAAACAAACTCTAGAGCATACACTACAGGACTGTAGCACTCTCAACACAGAGCATACACTACAGGACTGTAGCACTCTCAACACAGAGCATACACTACAGGACTGTAGCACTCTCAACACAGAGCATACACTACAGGACTGTAGCACTCTCAACACAGAGCATACATTACAGGACTGTAGCACTCTCAACACAGAGCATACACTACAGGACTGTAGCACTCTCAACACAGAGCATACACTACAGGACTGCAGCACTCTCAACACAGAGCATACACTACATGACTGCAGAACTCTCAACACAGAGCATACACTACAGGACTGCAGTACTCTCAACACAGATCATACAATACAGTAATGCAGTACTCTCAACACAGAGAATACACTACAGGACTGTAGCACTCTCAACTCAGAGCATACACTACAGGACTGTAGCACTCTCAACACAGAGCATACACTACAGGACTGCAGTACTCTCAACACAGAGCATACACTACAGGACTGTAGCACTCTCAACACAGAGCATACACTACAGGACTGCAGTACTCTCAAAACGGAGCATACTCTACAAGACTGTAAAACTCTAAACACAGAGCATACACTACAGGACTGCAGTACTCTCAACACAGAGCATACACTACATGACTGCAGTACTCTCAACACAGAGCATACACTACAGGACTGCAGTACTCCCAACACAGAGCATACACTACATGAATGCAGTACTCTCAACACAGAGCATACACTACAGGACTGCAGTACTCTCAACACAGAGCATACACTACATGACTGCAGTACTCTCAACACAGAGCATACACTACAGGACTGCAGTACTCTCAACACAGAGCATACACTACATGAATGCAGTACTCCCAACACAGAGCATACACTACAGGACTGCAGTACTCTCAACACAGAGCATACACTACATGACTGCAGTACTCTCAACACAGAGCATACACTACATGACTGCAGTACTCTCAACACAGAGCATACACTACATGACTGCAGTACTCTCAAAACAGAGCATACACTACATGAATGCAGTACTCTCAAAACAGAGCATACACTACATGACTGCAGTACTCTCAACACAGAGCATACACTACAGGACTGCAGGACTCTCAACACAGAGCACACACTACAGGACTGCAGCATTCTCAACACAGAGCACACACTACAGGACTGCAGCACTCTCAAGACAGAGCACACACTACAGGACTGCAGTACTCTAAACACCCTGAGAACACAAAGATGGCCACATAAACAACCCTACATGACAAGCTATGGGGAACCGGTGATTACCTCAAACGCACCACCTTGTTCCTGACCTAAACTGGTCTAAATGTCTGTAATGTCTATATTATATAACAATAGCTGATCTTGTTTGTGGGCCAAAGTATAGTATAGGATGTCTATATATTACATAACAATAGATGATCTTGTTTGTGGACCAAGCTAGTATGGATGTCTATATTACATAATAATAGCTGATCTTGTTTGTGACCCAAGTTGGTATGGATGTCTATATTACATAACAATAGCTGATCTTGTTTGTGACCCAAGTTGGTATGGATGTCCATATTACATAACAATAGCTGATCTTGTTTGTGACCCAAGTTGGTATGGATGTCTATATTACATAACAATAGCTGATCTTGTTTGTGGCCCAAGTTGGTATGGATGTCTATATTACATAACAATAGCTGATCTTGTTTGTGACCCAAGTTGGTATGGATGTCTATATTACATAACAATAGCTGATCTTGTTTGTGGCCCAAGTTGGCATGGATGTCTATATTACATAATAATAGCTGATCTTGTTTGTGGCTCAAGTTGGCATGGATGTCTATATTACATAACAATAGCTGATCTTGTTTGTGACCCAAGTTAGTATGGATGTCATTGTTACATAACACTAGCTGATCTTGTTTGTGACACAAGTTGGTATGGATGTCATATATTACATAACACTAGCTGATCTTGTTTGTGACCCAAGTTGGTATGGATGTCTATATTACATAACACTAGCTGATCTTGTTTGTGACCCAAGTTGGTATGGATGTCTATATTACATAACACTAGCTGATCTTGTTTGTGACCCAAGTTGGTATGGATGTCTATATTACATAACAATAGCTGATCTTGTTTGTGACCCAAGTTGGTATGGATGTCTATGTTACATAACACTAGCTGATCTTGTTTGTGACCCAAGTTGGTATGGATGTCTATATTACATAACACTAGCTGATCTTGTTTGTGACCCAAGTTGGTATGGATGTCTATATTACATAACAATAGCTGATCTTGTTTGTGACCCAAGTTGGTATGGATGTCTATATTACATAACAATAGCTGATCTTGTTTGTGCCCAAGTTGGCAATAATGTCTATATTACATAACAATAGCTGATCTTGTTTGTGGCCCAAGTTGGTATGGATGCCTATATTACATAACAATAGCTGATCTTGTTTGTGGCCCAAGTTGGTATGGATGTCTATATTACATAATAATAGCTGATCTTATTTGTGACCCAATTTAGTATGGATGTCATTGTTACATAACACTAGCTGATCTTGTTTGTGACCCAAGTTGGTATGGATGTCTATATTACATAACACTAGCTGATCTTGTTTGTGACCCAAGTTGGTATGGATGTCTATATCACATAACAATAGCTGATCTTGTTTGTGACCAAGTTGGTATGGATGTCTATATTACATAACACTAGCTGATCTTGTTTGTGACCAAGTTGGTATGGATGTCATATTACATAACACTAGCTGATCTTGTTTGTGACCCAAGTTGGTATGGATGTCTATATTACATAACACTAGCTGATCTTGTTTGTGACCCAAGTTGGTATTAATGTCTATATTACATAACAATAGCTGATCTTGTTTGTGACCCAAGTTGGTATGGATGTCTATATTACATAACAATAGCTGATCTTGTTTGTGCCCAAGTTGGCAATAATGTCTATATTACATAACAATAGCTGATCTTGTTTGTGGCCCAAGTTGGTATGGATGTCTATATTACATAACAATAGCTGATCTTGTTTGTGGCCCAAGTTGGTATGGATGTCTATATTACATAACAATAGCTGATCTTATTTGTGACCCAATTTAGTATGGATGTCATTGTAACATAACACTAGCTGATCTTGTTTGTGACCCAAGTTGGTATGGATGTCTATATTACATAACACTAGCTGATCTTGTTTGTGACCCAAGTTGGTATGGATGTCTATATCACATAACAATAGCTGATCTTGTTTGTGACCCAAGTTGGTATGGATGTCTATATTACATAACAATAGCTGATCTTATTTGTGACCCAATTTAGTATGGATGTCATTGTTACATAACACTAGCTGATCTTGTTTGTGACCCAAGTTGGTATGGATGTCTATATTACATAACACTAGCTGATCTTGTTTGTGACCCAAGTTGGTATGGATGTCTATATCACATAACAATAGCTGATCTTGTTTGTGACCCAAGTTGGTATGGATGTCTATATTACATAACACTAGCTGATCTTGTTTGTGACCCAAGTTGGTATGGATGTCTATATTACATAACAATAGCTGATCTTGTTTGTGACCAAGTTGGTATGGATGTCTGTATTACATAACACTAGCTGATCGTCGAAGAAGAAGAGAATTAAGTGATCAAATCACCACAGTGACCCTGGGAACAAACTGAACGAGTATGGATCTAATAGGGAAGGCATGTATAATAGGCCTCGCTAAAGTCGGATATCCGTGGTCCAAAATGAATATATCGCAGCTTTCTCTAAATTACGACACATCTGAACTTAACTTAAGAGCTGTCGTTAAAGAGGGGTTACATAGGAGGGGAAAGAAGAAAGAAAGAGTTATTTCCTGCAAAAGACATGTCTTTATTTTCGACGAAATCAACGGTTATGTATTGATGTATATTGGGCATCATTATGATTTAACGTCTATATATGTTCCTGCAATGTTCATTCAAGGGCAATAATAACAGTTAGGTACAGCAACACAAGTGGAAAATAAGAACTTGCAAAACAATAAATTAGCAAAATATAAAATACTATGTAGAAAACTTACTATGCATTATGTGAAACGAACCAGTTAAGAGCACTCCATTTATAATCGACACTGTGAGGTTCATGAGGGTTGAGAACAGAAAAGAACAATTGTCCTTCCCTTGTTCTTCTAATAATATAGAAGATGACATGATCATTAACGGTATTTCATATAGATACGGGAACGCGTGTTGCAATAATTTAGAAATGTCTACACAGTGGTTTAACGATAATGATTAAGGTTAAGAAGAATTGGTAGATTTATCATTACAAAATATACTATTCCATTGCAGCATCTCCGTATATAAACCAGAGTAAAAAGTCAAGAGCCCCGTCACGTCAAGTGGCGTATAGGGAATATGGTGTTAATGACCGACATTTTTATTAACCTTTAGCTCATGATTTTTGGGGTAATGTGGTCGGTATTACGTCCGTATCGCTTTACTTTCCCAGAAACAAATCCGGCACCCATTTAAGGCTGGGTGAACCCGGAAGCCGCCAATAACTCTTGTCCTTTGTAATCCGAAACAACTCAAGAGCTTCATATAATTAAAGACACTACTAAAACATGAATTTAAAATGAAATGAAAAGAAATGAACGGAAAAGAACATCGAACCAGAACAAGACAATATGTAAGACTCAAAGTACATGAGCAGACACAGAAATTCGGACTAAGACAAGACAGGGTGACCTCAGAAGTTACCTTCATGTAGATGGTATCAGAGACTCTGTCGTCTACGACTGCGATGCACCCCGACTGTCGAGCATGTACTGCAAGTACGTACTTCCCTGAATTGGTTCTCGTGGCAAAGCGCTGTGTCGAGGGGTGCGAGTTCGATCCTGCTTCAGACCGTTTATTGTTCTATGTTTATTTTTGTTGTTAATTATTTGTTATGTTTTTCCAAGTGTTGTAAACATGCATCCTATCACCAAGCTTGCTCAATCTATATAATGCGGAAATCTCTAAAAACATCACAGAGATGCCAGGTCTAAACATTAATAGAAAGACAATCAATAATCTAAGATATGCTAATACTGTATTACTAGCAGAAAATCCTGAAATCTACAATTATTTAATGAAATAAACATGACAAGCAAAAAATATGGATTAGATATGAATGTCGAAAAGAGTAAAACTATGATAATAAACAAACATAAGACTCAAAACCTACAAGTGGATATCAAATTTGAAGGAATGGATCTGAAGACAGTTTAAAGCTATAACTACCATGGATACACTATAACCAGTGATGGAAAATGTTTAACCGAAATAAAATAAAAAGAATAGGAATGGCAAAAAGTAATTTTAATGCCATGTGAAATATACTAACAACAAAACAAATAACAACAGTGCCAAAACTAAGAATAGCAAAAAGTTACATCTTCTAAACATTCATGTATGATGCAAAAACATGGACATTAGTCAGGAAATTGAAGCCTATGAAATGTGAATATATAGAAGAATAGTAAGAACTGGTTGGAATGAAAAGAAATCAAATGATGAAGTATTAAAACAACTAAAAATCAAAAGACAACTACTAAACACAATTCAAACAAGACAAATGATATTTTTAGGACATGTTAAAGACATAGCAACCTACTAAATGTAATCTTGGAAGGGAAAATGCAAGGTAAAAAAGGCAGACCAAGACTAACGTAAACGAGGAACATCAAAATATGAACAAGTCAGCCTATGACAACCTGCAGTATCAAAGCAAGAGACAAAGCGGAATGGTGCTCCATTGAAGTTCCCGCGTTACATGAAAAATAAGTAGTTCCGGCTTTTAATGAAAATTGGATGGAAATTTTCATGAAAGTGAAATAGTTCGAGATTTTTAAGAAAATTAATAGAAGTTTGGGCTTTCTATGAAAATAAAATGATTCTGGCTTTTTATGAGAATTAAGTGAGTCGGGTTTCTCATGAAAATTTAGCAGTCCAGATTTCTAGTGAAAGCGATGTGGTTTGGGCCTTTCAAGAAAATCTAGTGGTTTTGCTTTCTTATGAAAGCGAAGTTGTTTTGGTTTCATATGAAAATTTAGTACTCTGGGCTTTTCATGAAAATGAAGTGGTTTTGGCTTCTAATGACAATTAAGTGGTTCCCGCTCCTGATGAAAAAGGCCTAACCAACTATATCTACGTGAGCAAACCAACTACACCTACGAGCGCTAACAAACTACATCTACGAGCGCTAACCAACTACATTTACGTGAACTAACCAACTACACCTACGAGCATTAACCAACTACATCTACGTGAACTAACCAAATACATTTACGTGAACTAACCAACTACACCTACGAGCACTAACCAACTACATCTGCGTGAACTAACCAACTACATCTACGTGAACTAACCAACTACACCTACGAGCACTAACCAACTACATCTGCGTGAACTAACCAACTACATCTACGTGAACTAACCAACTACACCTACGAGCACTAACCAACTACATCTACGTGAACTAACCAACTACATCTACGAGCGCTAACCAACTACATCTACGTAAACTAACCAACTACACCTACGTGAACTAACCAACTACATCTACGAGCGCTAACCAACTACATCTACGTAAACTAACCAACTACACCTACGTGAACTAACCAACTACACCTACGAGCGCTAACCAACTACATCTACGTAAACTAACCAACTACACCTACGTGAACTAACCAACTACACCTACGAGCGCTAACCAACTACATCTACGTAAACTAACCAACTACATCTACGTGAACTAACCAACTACACCTACGAGCGCTAACCAACTACATCTACGCGAACTAACCAACTACACCTACGTGGACTAACCAACTATATCTACATGAACTAACCAGCTACAACTACGTGAACTAACCAACTACATCAATGTGAACTAACCAACTATATCTACGTCAGCTAAACAATTACATCTACGTAAAATAACCAACTACATCTATGTGAACTAACCAACTACATCTATGTGAACTAAATACTACATCTAAGTGAGCTAACCAACTACATCTACGTGAACTAAACAGCTACAACTACGTGAACTAAACAACTACATCTACGTGAAATAAACAACTATATCTACGTGAACTAACCAACTACATCAACGTGAACTAACCAACTACATCTATGTGAACTAACCAGCTACATCTACGTGAACTAACGAACTACATCTACGTGAACTAACCAACTACACCTACGTGAAATAAACAACTACATCTACGAGCGCTAACAAACTACACCTACGTGAACCAACCAACTACATCTATGTGAACTAACCAACTACATCTTCGTGAACTAACCAACTACATCTACCTGAACTAAACAACTACATCTGCGAGCGCTAACCAACTACATCTACGTGAACTTACCAACTACATCTTCGTGAACTAACCAACTACATCTACGTGAACTAACCAACTACATCTACGAGCGCTAACCAACTTCATCTACGTGAACTAACCAACTTCATCTACGTGAACTAACCAACTACATCTACGTGAACTAAACAACTACATCTACGAGCGCTAACCAACTACACCTACGTGAACTAGCCAACTAGATCTACGTGAACTAACCAACTACATCTATGTGAACTAAACAACTACATCTACGTGAAATAAACAACTACATCTACGAGCGCTAACCAACTATATGTACGTGAACTAACCAACTACATCTACGTGTGTAAAACGGTACGACGTCATGACAAGAGGAAGACACACATTTATAGTGGTAAGACAATATCACATTCCTACAAGGTTGGCAAACATTAATCAATGTGCCATATATGGCTCAGTTTGAAAAACTGCATTTCCCCCACAATGTTTTCATGACATTTACAATTATAATAAGACAAGGGATTAACATAATTAGTATATGCCAAAATTGTAAAGCTAATTATAAATGTATTTGTAAAATGTTTGAAATTAAAAATGACAATTATTTTTGTAATGATTATGGTTTGGAAAGTGATATTTGCAAGAATCAATGCCGCAGTCAACATCTATAAACAGTTATTGGTTATTGGTTATGGAAGGCCTCGGTATCACTGCAAACGAATTAAAATCCATAATTGCTCAACCGCCCGTGCCAGTGGAATCATTCGAATTACTAACACATCTCCCAAACAAAGAAAGGTAACTGTAGTCCCCATCATAGCAGTTTCAGCACACGCCAAAAGACATAAGGCGAAACCGCGCAGAAGTGAACACAGCCAACTGTTCCCTGTCATACGATATCATCATTCTTCGTAAATAAGCGAGATATCGAAACAGGATAAAAACGGATGAGACACACAGCTCACGGTGTGCACAGAGCACTTAACTCAGTAGCTCCTGCAGCAAGCCGAACTTGGAATATGAGGAAACTGCAAGAAGGAACACTTTTCAGACATAGCCTTCAATGGTTCCTGCCGCCTATCCACCATATACCATGGACGTTCGCGTCCTCCCGAAAATGATGATCGTCGTAGCACTTGATGATGTTAGGCCATCGTTGATGACTCCAATTCCAAACATATAGACACACAGTGGTGGTAAGTTATCATTTCCAATCCAACAGAAGCCACCTGACCTGTAGTTAGTAAAACCACAGATAGAATATGATTTTGTGACCTTCACTGATTCACTCTTGGATGTGAATGTGTAGTTTACACAAGAGGAGAAGTTTTCAACTACAGTGATCCCATTTAAGGCAATTATGGGATAGCAAGGCAAGTCCCCTTTATAGAAGCAGAACTTGATGTTCTCTGCTCCCTTCTTGTAGCTGCTGCCACACGATTCTGATGTCTCATTAACTTGGACATCATTCAAGAACAATGTCAGATTAACATTCCATAGATCTGGCTTTGCTGATGAAGTGCTTGCTGCAACAGTTGTATCAATCATACAGGAGGCTCCTGGTTTGTGGTCATTAATGTCACAGACGGCATATGATGTTGATATATTCAGTGTTTCTTTCTGGGGTGTAAATATGTGACACTCAAATGGAGCGTGGTTTGTGGTCACAGTAAACCCATTAAAGGCAATTCTAGGGTAGCATGGCGTAGCAGTTTCAGAACAGCACAATCCTATGATGTTTTCTGTGTTCGCTATAAAGCTGCCGTTTCTACTCAATCCTGACCAATTATAAGTGTGGACATTATTCACTTGCAATGACACAACTGCTTTGTTTACATCATAAACCTCTGGAAGCGAATCATTTATGGGACTAATAGTACAATTTATTATTCCATCGGGGATATCTTCCTTGAGTCCCCCCCCCCCCAAAAAAAAAAAGGTCTTTGGTTAAAAGCACATATGCTTTTGAGTTAAACACAAAATGAGCCCACTTCATAGATTCAAAATGATTCTTGCCAATGCCATCCGTTTGCACAAGTTAGGTCCTTAGCTACTAAGGTCACAAAAACGAAGCCATCAAAATAAAGACTTTATCTAGAGCGAAGGTTAACGAACTGTGAACAAACATTTATGTTCAAACCCTTGAACACATTTCAAAAATTTGCCAACTCGCTGCAATATCAGATATCGTGGTTTTCAAAGGAAACATTGCTTAGTCCATGGCTCGAATATAAATAAATCTCACAGCGAAAGGAACAGCGCAACAGCTCTTGTTACTTTACATCCAGCCTTGGAAGATAAATACATCGCGATTATATATCAAAATATAAAACAGCAATCACAAGTTATGTACATCTTTATTAATACTTGTGAAAAATGAGTCATAACAAGACAACATCAATGAACACTGCAAGCGTTTCAGATGGAATGTTATCGCAAGATCCTTGGCATCTCATATGTAGATTATGTTACCAGTGAAGAGGCGCAGGACTGAATCCGAAATTAAACTGGTCCATAAAGTAACGGGTTAAGGCAAAGAAATGCAAATGAATGCATAAAAATGCGAAAAATTTACACCCGTGAGAAATTCCTTTCATAGCCTGACCACTGTCCACGACACACAGGGAAGTCAACATATTTCGATTATTTTGTTTTTGATGTTTCATTACTAGTTAGCTATGTAGGATTAGTTTTATTTATTCACATATCTGTGTGTGTATGTTGTTTGTTTGTTCCTGCTGAAGGCCTATTGGCCGAAACGTCGTTCGAATCTGTGTCGTCTATTAATCACGTAAAGCTTCTAACATACCATTTTTTAATTTTTTTTTCAATTTTTCCTCCATAAAGTAACGAACGTTGAGATAGTACGGCCATGTAACACATCATCATACAAGGGGCTCTGTCGAGGAGGTAAGACTCCGATTTAATAAAAGAAAGAGTTTAAACAATATCAAGGAATGGACGGGTATCAACTACAACAGTTCACAGATGTCGTCGACACAAAAGAAAAACAGTAGGTGCATAGTTGTGTTGCCTACCAGTCGACTTACCGGTGGCGTAGCAAGGGCTTTCAGCACCTGGGGACAAAGTCAGTTTTCGCGCCTCTTCAAGTCCTCCCGGTCCCCTCGTGACCAGGTATGAGCCACAACGAGGTCCGGCAAGCTTTCCTGATAAAAAAAAATAAAGTTTTAGAGCATGAAAACCTGTATATTGTAGGTATGAAGAGAATGAAGAGGTAAAAAAATGAAGGCAACAATAGTACTTTGAAGATATAGTTGAATAACAGAGAAACAATCGAGAAACAAGAATGTATATACAAATTAATGCACAATTATTTTATACTAAAAAAAATGTCAAATATAACAATTCAAGAAATTAACACTGAAAAGTTAACATATAGTAAGAGAAATAGTTTCATGTAATACTTCAGATGTAATCATGTAACTTCAAAGAGAAAATCTCCTTGCCTTTGCTGCTTCAAATGTATGCATTAGCTCATCAAAATGTCTGCTGTCGGTATCCTCCAGCTTCACACTCAGCAAACTGAGCCCCCCCCCCCTCCCCCCACCCCACTTTGGGGGCCTCGGTAGCCTAGTTGGGTACCCGTGTTCGATTCCCGCTGGAAACAGTGTGAATTGTACTCGTGGTTGGGGAAAAAATACCCCGCGGTCGACCCAGCAGCTGGCAGAAATGAGTACCAGGGTATTACTCCCACTCCCACCTCTGGGAGGGTGAAGAATGCCGCCTCGCATCGTGAGTTTCGACGCTTGAAGCGACACTATCCAGAAGCCACCGAACATTTTTGGATAGACAGCGGCAGGGCACATTTGGGTGAAAACTCGCGTGCTAAGACGCTAATTCAAGTCTCGTACTTGATCTTTACCTTTATTCAGCAAAGTCAAGGCTGACAAGCTTTCCTGGCCTATGGATGATCTCAGGTAGGGCAGGGTCAGTTTTAACTGAACTAAAAGACCTTTCGCAGCAATGTATGTTGTTACAGTCAGTAAGACCTGAAGACCAACTCTCACATTTGGAAATACGAAATCCCCATACTACACAATGAATCGAAACAGATCCTCTGATGTCGAAAGCTTATCATCAGCCCTTGTCTTGAGTTGCATTCGACGGTCCATTTTTTCACTGAACATCTCCAAGCCATCCAAGTCTGTATCATCAAAGATTCCATATAAATTCGCCTATATTTCAATCTATTTTCATTAATTGTTCACATAAGTTCCTTTATGTCTACAAGAAAGTCAACATTAGAGTCCAGTTTCTTCAAGCTGATTAATCTGTCTCTTATTTCTGTGTGTATTTTATCAATAATATTTATCACTATTTGTAACATTTTATTTTCTGCTTTGAGCCCTACATCCTCTGCTGTTTCTCTGTGCATTTTCTTCCTCTCCCTCTGCCGTCTCTCAACTTAGACATCACAATAACTGCACAGCTCCTTTGTTTCTCAAAGAGAATTATTGCCTATGGCGTCACTATTTTCTAGAAACCACCTCTGAATATCTTGAGCAGTTTTATGGACATTCATGGTGTGGTCCTGAAGACTTTTCTGAACCCGGTCAATCTTGGCAAGTACAGTGTTCCAGAACGAAGAAGAACAAACTTCAATGTTAAAACCCGGTGTAACAACTGAATTGTATCACTACCTTGTATCTGAATGTCCGTCCTGATTGTCTACAATGTCCCACTGATTCTGCCAAGTGTCTCTAGTTGATCATGTATCGTTTAACAGCTTCTACTCTGGCACTGCAAAGAGTTTCTGACTCTGACGTCACTAATACACCAAGTGGAGTTTTCAGTCTCTCCCACCGAAGAACTGACCACGAGAAATAAATATAGCGAATCATTTCAAGGGAAGAGATTTGTTTATCTAGGTAGCTTAGTTGGTCGCGTGTTATAGCGTTTGTTTCTCGTGGCAAGGCGCTATGTCGAGAAGCACTGGTTCGATCCTGCATCCCGCTGTTTATTGTTCTTTGTTTTTTTTATGTTGTTGATTAGTTATGATTGTTTTCCTGGTGTTGTAAACATTCCTCTTTCCTTGAAATGATTCGCCGATTTACCGCCTCGGAAGTTTCCCTCCACAAGAATATTCATTTATTATTATATCATCTCATGGGAGCTGCGATAGCTCAGTGGTTAGTGAACTGGACTACAAAGGACAAGAAGTAGGGTTAGATCCCAACTGACCACATTACCCCAAAAATCATGTGCCGAATGTCTGTAAAATGTATGGTTACTAACACCATATTCCCTATACGCCACTTGATGTGACGTTACTTTTACTATTATATCATCTCCCAAAATAAATATAGAAGCTTGCACAGAACTGAAAAATGTAACACCTGCTGTCTCATGATTAACAGCATGAGTCGCAACTAAATTAAGTGTGTGGTTATCGCAGTTAACAAATGAATCTTTTGAGTTAAGTTTGTCCTCTACTATTCCGACGTCGTTGTGTGCTCGCTGAAGAAGTAAACCCGCCAGAATCATGTGTAAGCTTGTTATCACTGCGATGATACTGACAGCTTTTGCTGGAACAGGTACATTCTTAAATTATATTTAGGATACTTAAGATGATATTGTTTCCCTATACTATCTGTGTAAACTTTCTCATTATCAGGTGCCATGCCGGTTGGCGTAGACGTTCGTCTCTCTTCACATCACTCAGTCCATATTTGTCATATTTTCAGTCAGTGATTTTTCTGTTATGCCATTTGGATAAGCTGTTTAATATTTATTTTCTCTTGGTTTTCCTCTGCTCTTCTTTCAATTCATGTTGCCTGCTGTATAGTATATGAAGCTTGTATAGTGTTCTCAATGCCTTTTTTTGCAATACGTGTTCAATAAATCTTGATTGTCCCTCCTGAGATGCCTCTAATGTTCTTTGTGTTGTGTTCTTTGACCATCACTCACTTCCACACAGTACAAGTTCGATGTAGTACTCTAGCACACGTTTTCTAACATTAATTGACAATTATTTGTTACGTAAGATGTTTTTCATTTTATTTCTGTCGCTGCTTGTCCTATTCTGCTTCTAATTTGTGCAGTGCATCTTCCATCTGATGTTATTATTGATCCCATGTATTTGAATCTATGCACCTGTTTCATGATTTCTCCATTTAATTGTACTCTACATTTGTGTGTGTTTCTCACTTCGTTTTATTTTAACGTGCCCTACCTACATGTCCAGTAAATCGTTTATGAGTAGCTGTGGTTTTCTAACGTGGGCTGAAAGAGTCACATCAGTTGGTGTTAGTCCGTGCCGCTGCAGGATTTCTAGAACATTAACTATTTATCAAACTGTCAAACTTTCTGGATCGTGAGAGCAGTGAGCAGGCTTCATTACCATAACATTTATTATACAGAATTATCGTCTATATATTATACAGAATTATCGTCTATATATTATACATAATTATCGTCTATATATTATACAGAATTATCGTCTATATATTATACAGAATTATCGTATATATATATTATACAGAATTATCGTCTAAATATTATACAGAATTCATCATCATCATCATGTACCCTGCCGGTTGGCGTAGGCGATCATGTCCCTCCACAATCTTCTATCTACAGTGCATCGTATCAGTTCTGTTGTTGTCTGTTTTCCATGCCATGACAAGCTATCCAGTGTTTTCTCTCTTTGTCGTCCACAATCTCTCTTTCCTTTTATTTTGCCAGTTGTAACTAAGTATTCCAACTTTCCTCTTCTCATGATGTGCCCGAAAATATTGATTGCTTCTTTCTGATGTTTTTTAAGAGTTCCCTTTTTGTGGTGGCCTCTTTGAGAACTTCCTCATTGGTCTTTTTATCTGTCCAGGGAACTTTCAACATTCTTCTGAGAAATCCCATCTCTGTGGCCTCTAACCGTCGTTTCATTTGTTTGTCTACTGTCCATGATTCTCTTCCATAGGTCAGAATTGGTTCTATATAGCACCGATGAACTCTCTTTCTCATTTTTATTGACATAGATTTGTTGCATAAGATATTTTTCATTTTCTGAAATGCTATTTTTGCCTGGGCTATTCTGCTTTTTATTTCTGTGGTCATCTCCCATCTGATGTAATTATTGTGCCCAAGTATTTGAAACGTTGCACTCGTTTCAGATTTGTCTCGTTTATTTTTATGCTGCATGATGGTGATGATTGTTTCTTCGATATAACCATTACTTCTGTTTTTTTTTTACTATTCAGACTGAGACCTTTCTTATTGCTTTCTTCTACTATTATGTCTATCATTTCTTGTAGTTCGTTCTCTGTCTCTGCTATTAAGACTGTGTCATCCACATATCGCAAATTATTTATTTTGTGACCGTTGACTTCAATTCATTTTTTGTCTACTATTGATCTCATAATATATTCGCTGTAAAGTGTAAACAAGTCCGGTGACAGAACACAGCCTTGTCTGACTCCTTGTTTTATATACTGGAATTGTCCTGTTTGGTTGTTAATTCGTATAGCTGCTGTTTGTTGCCAGTACATGTTTTTTTATGATTCGCAGATACTTGCCATCAATGTTTAATTTCTCCAGCATATTGATTAATTCCACATGCTTTACTTTGTCAAATGCTTTCGTGTAGTCTGTAAAGCACATATATAGATCTTTCTTTACCTCTATAGATCTTTCTATCAATGTCCTTAAGATGTATATTGCATTATTGGTGCCCTTTCCTTCCACAAATCCACATTGTTCCTCACTTATTTCTGGTTTTATTTTGTTCCTTACACGTCTCATGATTATTCTTAGTAATATTTTAGTCATATGGCTCATGAGTCTAATAGTGCGATGGTCTTTCACAATCAGTGGTTCCTGACTTCTTCGGTATGGTTACAAAGACAGATTTTAGTAGATCCTCGGGTATGTGTCCAGCATTATGTATGTCATTGAGTAATTTTGTTATGACTTGTACTCCCAACTCTCCTAATGCATTTATCTCTTCGATTGTTATAATGTCAGGCTTTGCCTCTTTTCATGTGTTGAATTGCGTCCTCCACTTCACTCTGCATTATTGGTGGTCCTGTGTCTTCATTTGAATTGTTTAATTCTGGTCTTTCATCATCATAGAGTTGACTGATATATTCTGTCCATCTTTCTATTGTCTTCTCCTGTCCCATTATTATATTTCCTTCCTTTGATTTCACACATCCTGAAACTTTGACTTCTTTTCTTCCTGTTAATTCATTTAACTGATTGTGCATAAATTGTGGGTCTTTCTTTTGATGTTTTTCCATTTCTTCACATTTCTGTTTTAACCATCCTTCCTTTGCTTCTCTGCACTTGTTTTGGATCTCTTTGTGCAATATTTTGTATGCTCGTTCTTCTTTCTTATGTTTTCTTCTTTCGTCCATTAGTTGTAATATTTCTTCTGTCATCCATTTCTTTTTGTTGATTCTTTTAGTCACTGGTATTACTTCTTTTTACTCTTTTAGTCACTGGTATTACTTCTTTTTATTCTTTTAGTCACTGGTATTACTTCTTTTGATGTTTGCTGAATCGATTGTTTGAGCATTTCCCACTGCTCCTGGATGTCCTGTATTTTCTCAATAGCATTATATCTATTTTGTACTATCATGCTGTACTTATCACTCATCTGTTTATCTACTCTTAGCATATCTAGTTCTAATTTTATATTTCTTGGTGATTTCTGTGCCTTCCGCAGTTTTATTCTTATCTTTCCAACTACTGGTACATGGCCACTATTACAATCTGCTCCTGGCCTTGTTTTAACAGACGTTAGCCCATTCCTAAATCTTCTCTGTACCAGTATAAAATCAATTTGATTGTGTACTTTTTTGTCTGGGCTTTGCCATGTCCATAGTCGCCTAGAGTGGTGTTTGAACCAGGTGTTACCTATAATCATTTCATGTGTCTTTGCCCAATCTATCAATCTATCCCTTCTGTCATTCGTCTCACAAAGGCCATGCCCCCCAGTCACATTTTGCACTTTAGCTGTTCCTAACTTTGCATTGATATCCCCTAATACAACAGTTATTTCATGGGATTTACACTGTTCCATGGCTGCCTCTGGCTCCTCGTAAAAAGTGTCAATGTCTTCTTCTTCGCTATTACTTGTTGGTGCATAAACTTTAATTATGTTGATATCCATTGGTCTGTCACTCAATTTTACTAGCAGAATTCTGTCTGATACTGGCCAAAATCCTTTCACTGTTTTGCTTCTTTCTCTATCTAACATGATACATATACATATTTGTGTATGTATACATGTATATATATATATGTGTATATATACATGTAACATATACAGAATTATCGTCTATATATTATACAGAATTATCGTCTATATATTATACAGAATTATTGTCTATATATTATACAGAATTATCGTCTATATCTTCTTCTTCTGCTTTTCTCTTTCACTGATACCTAAAAGGTGTCGTGGTTTATATCATTTGTCGTTCTTGTGCTGCTCGAATTGTCTGAATTAATGATTTTCCTTTGTTGTTACATGTCTCTGTCACTGCATCTATCCATCTTCTTCTGGGTCTTCCTCTTGGTCTTTTTTCATGCATTCTCGAGAAGAACGCCCTTGATGGTGATTGGTGAGGATTCATTCTGACCAGGTGGCCAAACCATTTAAGTTGTTGTTGTTCTATATATTCTTGGCAGGGTTTTGTTCCTACCATTTTTCTTATGGTTTCATTTGGTATTCTATCTCTTCTTGTGTTGTTTCAATCTTTGTTTACTTTTCTCAAGCATCGCATCTCACATGTATTGATCTTTCTTAAATGTGATTTAGAAAGGGTCCATGTTATCGTCTATATATTATACAGAATTATCGTCTATATATTATACAGAATTATCAGTTGTAGCTTGTTGCAAACATCATGAGGAAAGAATTATCAATTGAAGCTATTTAATAAGAAATGAACAGCTAGGATATATTGTGGCAACTTGAAAATTTGATGGAAGAAGAGTTAGAGAAAAACCAAGATGAGAACATCAAGCAATGAAAATATTGGTTTAGTGGTAATTCAAAAATAGATAGCCGTTAGTATGAGCTAGGGTGACAAATGTTGGTTATATCAGTGATTCTCAATTTGTTTTCCTACTGTGCCCCCCCCCCCTCCCGAGATGAAATGTGTTAGACGCATGACTGGAAACAACCTGAGAGCTAAGATCTGAAGAAAGAACTGGAAAAAAACCTGGAATAATTCTCGCCACAGAATGCATAAAGAAACAACACATAAAAGGGTTTGGTTACGTGATAAGACACAAATACGAAAACACAATGTACCGGGGATTTAAAAAACGTTGCGAGTAAACCAGACTCAAGGGCCGACCACAAAAAATGGACTGGTGAAATATTAGAAATACTTGGAAGCATAGCAGCAGAGGTCAACAGAGGAGCAAAAGACCGTAAATTATATGTCCCATCGATTCTGAAAGGCAAATAAGGAAGGGAAGAAGAACAAACTATTAAAGATCACATTTCATTAAAAACACTGTTCCTACAAAGACACATTTCTGTTTATACTCATAGATCACGGACTATATCTTTCATCATGAATTTGTTTACATGGCTAAGAAATTAAATACAGCAACCGGAAAACACTGAAAAAAGCTTCCTTCTGGGCAAACTTCTAAATCTTAACATATGTTTCTTTGAAGTTTGTCCACACACCTTTTAAAAATACTAAGAAAAAGAGGACGGATATCTTGCGCCGAGGTCGAGTGGTGGTTTGGGAGGGAGAGGGAGGGGTGTGGTAGGAAAGAAAACAATGTTGCCGCAAAGATAGCGATCTCCCCATCATGGATGGTTGCTTTTGAAGTTCGCCAAATACTTGTGATGTCAGTCATATCAAGAGCCCCCGTCACACCAAGTGGCGTATAGGGAATATGGTGTTAGTGATCATAATTTTTACAGACCTTCGGCACATGATTTTGTAGGTAATGTTGTCAGTATTACGCCCGTGCTGCTTTACTCCAGAAAAAAATCCAGTACCCATTTAAGGCTAAGTGAACCCGAAGCCGTTGATCAGGATCGAACCGATCTCTTGTCCTTTGTAGTCTAGATACTTGTGATGTGCGCTTGTCTTATAGGCGCGCTAATGGAAAAAAATCACTGAGTGGAAACAAGTGATATCCGAGCGTTCAACTCTACATGCATCTACATCCATTTATGTAAGGCTACCCATTCCTGTACCATACCTAGGTGGTATATGAAAAGACCATATTCCACTTTATATTTAAATGTTGACTTAAGAAGGATGGACAATTAGAAAGTGAGTTGCCCTTTCATGTTTAAAAAAAAATTAGTAGGAAAAGATAGAATTTTAAAAATGGCAAGTTTTCACGTTTTCTTTAAACTTTGAATGAGAGGTGGAAAGGTAGAAGAAAGTACATTCCACTTTATCTTTAATTGCAGAGAAAGTAATGAAAACAGTTTATGAAAACACATTGTACATTATCTTTAATTGTGAAGAAAATAACGGTAAAAAATTAAGAAAACACATTGTACTGTATCTTCAAAGCAGCATTGGCATGAATTGTCTTCTATTCATGTTTTCTTCAATCCGTCCTGATTGTTTCAAAGTCTATTATTTAACTATATGATGGTACTAGTAACGATTGCTATCGTTGAAATATCATTACAGCTCTCAGTGTACAAACAGATCAGTTGTGAAATTGTACTGTACTGTATAGTTCTTGCAGAGGCCCATGTAGAGATGAGTCACATGGTTAGAGCCACGTCACTAGCAACGGCGTTCCACTGAAGCAGTGGAACAACGTGCCAATATTCTCACTACAGCGATGAAGATTTGTAACCTGAAGCGGAAACTCTATGTGTTCCGTAACTGTAACGTGGAACTTTCCCTGAAACGCTCACACTTTTCATTGCCTCACACTTCCATTAAACATCCACGCTATTTTCAATGACTTTGACGACTCAAATTATTTTTAGTTGGTCCCTACTGGCCACCAGCGGTTTTCAAATTATTTTTTCTTGTTTACCCACTGACCACCAGTGACTTTCAAATCTTTGCTTACCATAAACCTAACCGATTGGACTCCTTCCAGGTAACCCTTGTGAATCCTCCGAGCCATTCCTGTGACGAAGCTCTGACAAGTGTATAGGACTGAAGTTTGTCTGTGATGGGACCTGGGACTGTGAGAACGGATTTGATGAGGATCCTGCAGTGTGCAACGCGCGTACGTTTCTCTTACCAGAGTTTTTTTTTTCTTTAAATTGAGGATGTTAACAGGTTTAGTAAGAATTGAAAGCTTCTATAATTGAGGATGTTAACAGGTTTAGTAAGAATTGAAAGCTGCTGAGATTTATAATTGAGGATGTTAACAGGTTTAGTAAGAATTGAAAGCTGCTAAGATTTATAATTGAGGATGTTAACAGGTTTAGTAAGAATTGAAAGCTGCTAAGATTTATAATTGAGGATGTTAACAGGTTTAGTAAGAATTGAAAGCTGCTAAGATTTATAATTGATGATGTTAACAGGTTTAGTAAGAATTGAAAGCTTCTATAATTGAGGATGTTAACAGGTTTAGTAAGAATTGAAAGCTTCTGAGATTTATAATTAAGGATGTCAACAGGTTTAGTAAGAACTGAAAGCTTCTGAGATTTTTTTAGGAGAGGAAAATACAAGGTAAACGAGACATAAGCGTTCCATGGCCGTCGTCATTTGATGGCACAATATGACTATAAATTCAAAATTTATAATTTAAAGCTTTGCGCGTGGAGAAATAAAGGGCTGGATCCCCAACTTGACTAGGTCTGTCGTTTTTTTTGTTTCCCATCCCGAGCTCTATCTTCTGATTGATGAAACGTTTTTCACTGTTTTCTTTGTTCCATCGCGAGCTCTATCTTCTGATAGATGAAACGTTTTTCACTATTTTCTTTTTCCATCGCGAGCTCTATCTTCTGATTGATGAAACATGTTTCACTGTTTTTAATTTTTCCATCGCGAGCTCTATCTTCTGATTGATGAAACATTTTTCACTGTTTTCTTTTTTTTCTATCGCGAGTTCTATCTTCTGATTGATGAAACATTTTTCACTGTTTTCTTTTTTCCATCGCGAGCGCTATCTTCTGATTGATGAAACATTTTTCACTGTTTTCTTTTTTCCATCGCGAGCTCTATCTTCTGATTGATGAAACGTTTTTCACTGTTTTCTTTGTTCCATCGCGAGCTCTATCTTCTGATTGATGAAACATTTTTCACTGCTTTCTTTTTTCCATCGCGAGCTCTATCTTCTGATTGATGAAACATTTTTCACTGCTTTCTTTTTTCCAACGCGGGCTCTATCTTCTGATTGATGAAACATTTTTCACTGCTTTCTTTTTTCCATCGCGGTCTCTATCTTCTGATTCAGGGGTGGCCAAATGGCGGCCCGCAGGCCGGATCCGGCCCGCCAGCCTAGTTTTCTTGGCCCGCGAACACACACACACACACACACACACACACACACACACACACACACACACACACACACACACACACACACACACACACACACACACACTCACTGCACAACTAATGGTGCCGACAATATTCAAAGTCTTTGCTTCGAGTTGGTACCGCAAAGTTGCTTTATTGTCAGTGTGGTGATAGCGTCAGATCTTTGGCTCAACATTTGTCGTCTGGACTTGTGGTGGCTCTTTCATTTCGCGGTAAGGGGTTAATGAGGTTGGGAGGGACAGGGGTGAGGGGACTTCGTAGCTCTAATTCTGTCTTTGAAGTTACATTCAAATGTTTCACTGTTCGCCTTCATTCCCTTTGATCCCATCGTCTTGTCTTGTCCATAAAATGACTGCAACGTGTTTATTTGGTCACAATCTTTTGATTTCATTGTCAAACACAAGTCTGTGTATAACTGTCAAATCTGGACTTATTTTCGATAGTGGACCAACATTCTGCGACTTTTAACTTTGATGTGAGATTTTGTATTAAATCATGTTAAAACGTAGAAAAGTTGATTGTGAAAATCGCATATTTAAACCTGAATGGGAATTAGATTATTTGTTCATCTTCAATAAGGATAGTAAACCTCAGTGCTTAATTTGCGTTCAAGTGTTAGCCGTTTTGAAGGAATATAATTTAAAACGGCACTATGCCACACATCATCAAAACATGTATGAGAAACATAGCATTGAAGCTAGGAAGCTTTTGGTTGAACAGCTGAAGACAAAGTTGAATCAACAGCAAAGTATGTATACAAAGGGCAATAAAATTAAAGAGTCATCGATCATTGCATCATATACAGTTACCTATGAGCTTGCAAAATCTAAAAAACCCTTTACTGACGGAAATTTTGTGAAGAAATGTGCGATTCAAATGGCAAAGGCATTCGGTCAAGAAAAAATAGCCAAAGAATTTGAATCTGTGCCTCTTTCAAAACAAACTGTAGCCAGAAGAACAGAAGACATCAGTCTGCAACTGTCTCAAAGTTTAAAATCTTGTATTGAAAACTGCTCATATTTTTCGCTCGCGATTGATGAAAGTACTGACATCACTGACACTTGCCAGCTTCTTATTTTTGTTAAAGTTATCCAGGAGGATTTTACTGTTATTGAAGAATTGTTGAAAGTTTGCTCTTTGCATGACACTTGTAGAGGGACAGACATATTTTCTGCAGTTCATAGTGCCGTAGATGAAGTAGGTGGTTTTGGAAAGTTGTCTGCAGTGTGTACTGATGGTTGCAAAGCTTTTATTGGTTCAAATACTGGTTTTGTTGGACTTCTAAAGCAAAACAAAATTAACGTACCTACATTGCATTGCATAATTCATCAAGAGGCCCTTTGTGCAAAGTCCATAAATCTAAAAGACACCATGGCTACTGTTGTGAAAATAACAAATTTGATAAGAGGAGGACACCAGTCTTTAAATCACAGGAAGTTTTTATCATTTTTAGAGGAAGTAGATTCTAGCTACGGTGATCTCCTGCTTTATACAGAAGTAAGATGGCTTAGTCGAGGGAAATGTTTAATAATATTTTTTGAACTGAAGAATGACATTTATGACTTCCTGCGAGAGAACTTACCATGCTCCATTGATCTTCAACATGCACTCAAAGACATTAATTTCCTTCATAATCTGGCATATCTCACAGACATCACACAACATTTGAACATATTGAATTTGCAGCTACAAGGGGAAAAGCAAACCATTTTTCAATTGATGGGATATGTTGATGGTTTTAAAAAGAAGCTGAATCTATTTAGACTTTCTTTGCAAAAAAATGATCTGTTCCATTTTTCAAGTTGTAAGCAGTTGTTGTCAGAGATAGAAAGTGCAAACTTCAGTAAGTACGCAGCTGACATTGAACATTTGATTTGTGAATTTGATCGACGATTTCAAGATTTTGAAATGTTTCGTCCGCAAACGGAACTTTTTAATAACCCAATTAAGTGCACAGTGGAGTGCCAGCCATCAGATCTTCAACTAGAGTTGTGTGACCTTCAGTGTGACCCCTTCCTCAGTACTGTAAAGGCATTAGGAGCTGACTTCTGGAAATTGCTACCAAATGAACGTTACCCGTGTCTGAGAAAATGGGCACTAAAGATGTGCTCTATATTCGGCAGCACATATCTCTGCGAGACAACATTCTCTTCCATGAAGTTAATTAAATCTAAGACCAGGAACAGAATGACCGATTCGACATTGTCCCATACTCTCCGAATCGCCACGTCAAAAATGGAAGTGGACTTCAAATCTCTGGTGGAAAGCTGTGACAAGTCACAATCGTCGCACTGAGACATTAAAGGTAATTTTAAAATGAATAATTAATGGATTTGTTACAAATCAAATATGTAGTCAAAGTGCAAGCATTATTTATATATTACTATATCGCATAGGTCCCTACTGTCATTTTTGACGATATTCTTAAGTGTGGCCCGCGGGTCTTGGCCTTGGCTTTAATCCGGCCCTCGGGCAACCTCAAGTTGGCCACCACTGTTCTGATTGATGAAACATTTTTCACTGTTCTCTTTTTCCATCGCGGGCTCTATCTTCTGATAGATGAAACGCTTTTCACTGTTTTCTTTTTGTATGAGGATGCATAACAACTGTGATCTGTAAACCTGATGATGCCTGCACTGGGACATGCATCACAGGGTTCCTGGTTAAAACAATTGAGATTGTTTTCTCTGCTTAGAGATACAGTGTTATTAGTTACGACCTTTTTAAGAGTCTCGCACCGATCAGTACGACTTTCAACTACTCTTTCAACATGGATGTTTGAGATCTTCATTGGTAAAGTAGAACTACCTGCAGAAATTGACACAAACACGATAGTCCCCAAACGACATTGGAGCGAATAATACTTTTCTAAATCCTCTCATGTTTGCACTGTAATGGAGAGTTACTTATAATTGATATACTCAAACATTGTTTTCTTTCTGTCGTCCTGGCTGAGGACGTAAAGTAGCTGTTGATTATTTTTATGGACCTAGAGCAGTGATTTCCAACGCTGTGCTCGCGAACACCATTGCGCCCGCCGCGTGTTTTCTTCGTGCCCTGGAAGTTCCAATTTCAATCCAGTAGGTGACTCAATTTATTGTCCGGCATTCAGTTGAACAAGAGATTGAGAAGAAAAAAAAGAAATGATAAAAGCAATCGCTGATGTTATTTCCTTCCCAATGAACAGAAGCGGTAATCGTCGGCATCAAATGATCAGCAGATTTAGCGGTAGAGACTAACCTTGTTGCTGTATCTTCAAAGGTTTGAGTTAAGGTAAACTTGAATTTACATAAATATAAGCGGCGGTATAGTCTCAGAATTTACAGAAGTATAAGCGGCGGTATAGTCTCAGAATTTACATAAATATAAGCGGCGGTATAGTCTCAGAATTTACATAAATATAAGCGGAGGTATAGTCTCAGAATTTACATAAATATAAGCGGAGGTATAGTCTCAGAATTTACATAAATATAAGCGGCGGTATAGTCTCAGAATTTACATAAATATAAAAGGCGGTATAGTCTCAGAATTTACATAAATATAAGCGGCGGTATAGTCTCAGAATTTACATAAATATAAGTGGCGGTATAGTCTCAGAATTTACATAAATATAAGCGGCGGTATAGTCTCAGTATTTCAGATGCATTATAGATATGTATAGCTGCTGTTAACAATCAGTTTGAATATTAGCATGCGTGGTTCTTTGGAAAATGTCCCGTGGTCCCGTGGCCACAAAAACGTTGAGAAACCCTGATTCGTCAATGATCAGTCTGTCGTAATTTGGTTTCATCATGTCATTCCCAGCATTTGTCCTTACAATATCCTGCAGTGGATAACTCGTGCGTGCGATTAGATCTATTGTATGCTGATACCAATCGATGATGATTCATTTGTTGCGGTTCTTAGGTTCGAAGACCGACAGTGGTAAAATGATAGGTGTATTCGTTTACTGACCAGTGGTGCAAGTTAAGGTTTCAAGTGGGGAGCATTTTCTTAACCGTGAAAATTGGTACCAGAAGTTTTGTTTAGGACAGTCGTGCGGTCTGGTGTAATCATCATCATCATCATCATTGAGTGCCGTCTCCACATCGAAGGTTGGCAACCATGGAGCGCCATTCCACTCTGTGCCGGTGTAATAATGACCACAATAAATAGAATTATGTAAATAGGCAGAGGAATAAGAGGTAGGGTTCGATCCCAATCGACGGCTTCCGGTTCACTCAGGCTTTAATGGGCACCTGATTTTTTTCTGGGAAAGTAAAGCGGCACGGGCGTTATACCGACCACATTACTCCAAAAATCATGTGGCCAGGGTCTGTATAATTTATGGTCACTAACACCATATTCCCTATACGCTACTTGGCGTGACGGGGGTACTTTACTTGACTTTTTAGGCAGGGGAATATAAGGATAACAACATCATATTCACCGTTCGAGAGAGGGTGTGGCAAGTGTCATTTAGTTTATTTCGTAGCATCTGCCGTTGTTGTTGTCAGAATCAGCCATGGTCAGGCTGCTGTGTACCGGTCTTGGTTCATATTTACATTCATCCAGAGATGCTTTTAACTTTATTTTAAATCAAACTTCACAGAGCGACCGATTTATATCCTCGATCGCCGCTCCTTTCATGGCAACAAACTACAGTATAGACAGACTGTTAATGCATTTCGCATCATCATGCTGGCGAATATTAAAATATTAGCGTGTGACACTGAAGATTTATAATGATTATATTTACTGCTAAATAATGAATGATCATATATCAGTGAAAGAAAGAGCATTTGTTGTTGTTATTGTTGCAGCTGCCAAACCAACATATAATGAATTATTTTATTTCGCCGAGACGGAAAGGAACGGGTTGATATTTAAACTTTTCAATGACGCCATTCCAGAGCTCGTGGCCCACAACTTATCAGGTTGGTAAAACATGGCGAGGGCGGTTTTATGGAGACAATGTGTCGAGGGTGTTGTGAAGAAGACGGTGTGTTAAAGTTGATATATTTGTGGTAATGTGACAAGGGTGTTGTAGTGGAGACAAAGTGTTGAGGGTGATATTTTAGAATAGTAGGTTCATGTGATTAAAGTATTATGTTGAGGGTGATATATTTATAATGATGTGTCGAGAGTGGTGTTTGGAAAGAATATGTTGGGTGTAATATATTTATAGTGATGTGACGAGTATGGTAGTTGGAAGAAATATGTTGATTGTAAAAAATAATTACTAAGTAATACACATAATAACTACACCTACGAGCGCTAACCAACTACGTCTACGAGCGCGAACCAACTACGTCTACATGAACTAACGAACTACATCTACGTGAACAAACCAACTACACCTACGTGAACTAACCAACTACATCTACGAGAACTAACCAACTACATTTACGTGAACTAATGAACTACATCTAAGTGAACTAACCAACTACACCTACGAGCGCTAACCAACTACATCTACGTGAACTAACCAACTACATCTACCTGAACTAACCAACCACATCTACGTGAACTAAACAACTACATCTAAGTGAACTAACCAACTACATCTACGAGGGCTAACCAACTACACCTACGTGAACTAACCAACTACATCTACGTAAAGTAACCAACTACATATTTTTGAACTAAATAACTACATCTACGTGAACTAACCAACTACATCGACGAGCGCTAAACAACTACATCTGCGTGAACTAACCAACTACATTTACGTGAACTAAACAACTACATCTACGTGAACTAACTAATTACATCTACGTGAACTAACCATCTACGTGAACTAACCATCTACATGAACTAATCAACTTCATCTACGTGAACTAAACAACTACATCTACGTGAACTAAACAAGTACATCTACGTGAACTAACCAAATACATCTACGTGAACTAACCAACTATATCTACGTGAACTAATCAACTACATCTACGTGAACTAACCAACTACATCTAAGTGAACTAAACAACTACATCTATTTGAACTAACCAACTACACCTACGTGAACTAACGAACTAGATCTACGTGAACTAACCAACTACACCTACGCGAACTACACAACTACATCTATAAGCGCTAACCAACTACATCTACGTGAACTAACCAACTACATCTACGTGAATTAAACAACTACATCTACGAGCGCTAAGCAACTACATCTACGTGAACTAACCAACTACATCTAGGTGAAATAAACAATTACATCTACGAGCGCTAACCAACTACACCTACGTGAACTAAACAACTACATCTACTTGAACTAACCAACTACATCGACGAGAGTAAAACGGTACGACGTCATGACAAGAGGAAGACACACATTTATAGTGGTATGACAATATCACATTCCTACAAGGTTGGCAAACATTAATCAATGTGCCATATATGGCTCAGTTTGAAAAAACCGCATTTCCCCCACAATGTTTTCATGACATTTACAATTATAATAAGACAAGGGATTAACATAATTGGTATATGCCAAAATTGTAAAGCTAATGATAAATGTATTTGCAAAATGTTTGAAATTAGAAATGACAATTATTTTTGTAATGATCATGGTTTGGAAAGTGATATTTGCAAGAATCAATGGCGCAGTCAACATCTATAAACAGTTCATTCATTTCAAATGCTTGATTTCAATTTATCTTTTTATGGTTTCGATTTCTCACAGCGAAAGGAACAGCTCTTGTTACTTTACAGCCAGCCTTGGAAGATAAATACATCGCGATTATATATCAAAATATAAAACAGCAATCACAAGTTATGTACATCTTTATTAATACTTGTGAAAAATGAGTCATAACAAGACAACATCAATGAACACTGCAAGCGTTTCAGATGGAATGTTATCGCAAGATCCTGGGCATCTCATATGTAGATTATGTTACCAGTGAAGAGGCGCAGGACTGAATCCGAAATTAAACTGGTCCATAAAGTAACGAACGTTGAGATGGTACGGCCATGTAACACATCATCATACAAGGGGCTCTGTCGAGGAGGTAAGACTCCGATTTAATAAAAGAACGAGTTTAAACAACAATATCAAGGTATGGACGGGTCTCAACTACAACAGTTCACAGATGGCATCGACACAAAAGAAAAACAGTAGATGCATAGTTGTGTTGCGTACTAGTCGACTTATCGGTGGCGTAGCAAGGGCATTCAGCAATTGGGGACAAAGTCAGTTTTCGCGCCTCTTCAAGTCCTCCCGGTCACCTCGTGACCAGGTATGAGCCACAACGAGGTCCGGCAAGCTTTCCTGATAAAAAAATTAAGTTTTAGAGCATGAAAACCTGTATATTGTAGTATGAAGAGAATGAAGAGGTAAAAAAATGAAGGCAACAATAGTACTTTGAAGATATAATTGAATAACAGAGAAACAATCGAGAAACAAGAATGCATATACAAAATTAATGCACAATTATTTTATACTAAAAACAAATGTCAAATATAACAATTCGAGAACTTAACACATTACTTTGGATATAACAACCTGAAAAGTTAACATATAGTAAAAGAAATAGTTTCATGTAATACTTCAGATGTAATCATGTAACTTCAAGGAGAAAATCTCCTTGCCTTTGCTGCTTCAAATGTATGCATTAGCTCCTCAAAATGTCCTTCACACTCAGCAAACTGAGCCCCCCCCCACCCCACTTTGGGGGCCTCGGTAGCCTAGTTGGGTACCCGTGTTCGAATCCCGCTGGAAACAGTGTGAATTGTACTCGTGGTTGGGGGAAAAATACCCCCGCGGTCGAGCCAGCAGCTAGCAGAAATGAGTACCAGGGTATTACTCCCACTCCCACCTCTGGGAGGGTGAAGAATGCCGCCTCGCATCGGGAGTTTCGATGCTTGAAGCGACACTACATAGAAGCCTCCGAACATTTCTGGATAGGCAGCGGCAGGGCACATTTGGGTGGAAACTCGCGTGCTAAGACGCTGATTCAAGTCTCGTACTTGACCTTTACCTTTATTCAGCAAAGTCAAGGCTGACAAGCTTTCCTGGCCTATGGATGATCTCAGGTAGGGCGGGGTCAGTTTTAACTGAACTAAAAGACCTTTCGCAGCAATGTATGTTGTTACAGTCAGTAAGACCTGAAGACCAACTCTCACATTTGGAAATACGAAATCCCCATACTACACAATGAATCGAAACAGATCCTCTGATGTCGAAAGCTTATCATCAGCCCTTGTCTTGAGTTGCATTCGACGGTCCATTATTTCACTGAACATCTCCAAGCCATCCAAGTCTGTATCATCAAAGATTCCCATCAAAATCCGCCTATGTTTCAAGCTATTTCCATTAATTGTTCACATCAGTTCCATTATGTCTACAAGAAAGCCAACACTAGAGTCCAGTTTCTTCAAGCTGATTAATCTGTCTCTCATTTATGTGTGTATTTTGTCAATTATATTGATCACTATTTGTAACATTTTATTTTCTGCTTTGAGCCCTACATCCTCTGCTGTTTCTCTGTGCATTTTCTTCCTCTCCCTCTGCCGTCTCTCAACTTAGACATCACAATAACTGCACAGCTCCTTTGTTTCTCAAAGAGAATTATTGCCTATGGCATCACTATTTTCTAGAAACCACCTCTGAATATCTTGAGCAGTTTTATGGACATTCATGGTGTGGTCCTGAAGACTTTTCTGAACCCGGTCAATCTTGGCAAGTACAGTGTTCCAGAACCGAAGAAGAACAAACTTCAATGTTAAAACCCGGTGTAACAACTGAATTGTATCACTACCTTGTATCTGAATGTCCGTCCTGATTGTCTACAATGTCCCACTGATTCTGCCAAGTGTCTCTAGTTGATCATGTATCGTTTAACAGCTTCTACTCTGGCACTGCAACGAGTTTCTGACTCTGACGTCACTAATACACCAAGTGGAGTTTTCAGTCTCTCCCACCGAAGAACTGACCACGAGAAATAAATATAGCGAATCATTTCAAGGGAAGAGATTTGTTTATCTAGGTAGCTTAGTTGGTCGTGTGTTCTAGCGTTTGTTTCTCGTGGCAAGGCGCTATGTCGAGAAGCACTGGTTCGATCCTGCATCCCGCTGTTTATTGTGCTTTGTTTTTTTTTTTATGTTGTTGATTAGTTATGATTTTTTTCCTGGTGTTGTAAACATTCCTCTTTCCTTGAAATGATTCGCCGATTTACCGCCTTGGAAGTTTCCCTCCACAAGAATATTCATTTATTATTATATCATCTCATGGGAGCCGCGATAGCTCAGTGGTTAGTGAACTGGACTACAAAGGACAAGAGGTAGGGTTCGATCCCAACCAACGGCTTCCGGTTCACCCAGCCTTTAATGGGTAGCAGATTTTTTCTTTCTGGGAAAATAAAGCGGCGCAGGCGTAATACCGACCACATTACCCCAAAAATTATGTGCCGAATGTTTGTAAAATGTATGGTTACTAATACCATATTCCTATACGCCACTTGGTGTGACGTTACTTTTACTATTATATCATCTCCCAAAATAAATATAGAAAGCTTGCACAGAACTGAAAAAATGTAACACATGCTGTCTCATGATTAACAGCATGAGTCGCAACTAAATTAAGTGTGTGGTTATCACAGTAGTAGTATATCGTGCACGTTATGTTCGGACTTTTTTAGTTGAACAAAGAGTAAAATACCCTGCGACGTCCTGTACCCTTTAAGTACAAGATTTATATAGTAGGATACCACCACTTTCCCATGGTGGAAAGTAGTGGAACCTCCGGGAGAGTGATGCAATGATATATATATATATATATATATATATATATATATATATATATATATATATATATATATATATATATACATGTATATATGTATTTATGTATAGGACTTGGAAGAAGTATGGTGGCTCATGAAGGGTGTAGTTGTGGGATAATTGGTTAAAAGGCATGATTAATGGACATCAGTGTTTTCCGCCATTATCAACTTCCAATAGGAGCGATGTTGTCCGGCTGTAGAACCATGGGTCCACTCCGGAAGTGAAACTACTATATTAGGGAGTAGTGATACGTTAGTTATTTCATAAATATGGTGAGCATATATACATATAATAGTAATAAATTAATAGTTATTATATCTACGTTTAACGTAAAGGGACCGTATTTAAGATAGATATGGACCATAATCAGTTATATTTAATCAGGTATCTCTCGGTGACGACATGAATGGACAGTCAATATTCTCCCACCGTGGCAAATAATGAGCCAACCAATGAACAGCGCGCGTGAGTTTATAGATTATTTTTCCCCACTCGCTAGCGGAACTGCAACAAGTTGTTATGTAAAAAAGGCGCGTACACGATTTAATATATTCATTCAACTAGTGTCGGTTACTCACTCACAAGGTACCCACAGTGTTAACACTGCTAGATACGTTTTCATATCTGTAAATCTACCAGCAGAGCCTCACTGATATTATCCTACAAGAGCTGTAAATCTAACAGCAGATAACCACATGTATTATACTGAAACACCGTCGGAGAAGTTAGGAGATGCAGACTTTAAAACACCAACATTATAAGAATACAGGTAAGTTGAAATTTTGCTTAAAATACATAACAAAGTGTGTTTATTATCATAGTTTTATTAATGGAAATAATCATGTAACAGATAGGAACGTGTTCGGTAAGTGTTGTAACGGTCACAGAGCAAAGCTGTTACGAAATAGAGTCCACGGTGTCGTATCCTTTTCGTAAAAGAAGTCTAGTAACTTTTTCCAACTTCCGTTTTTACAAACCAGTCTCCATATATAATCCACCGATAAACATCCCGGCAAAGAAAGCGAAGTTCTTTTCCAGAGAAGATATATCTGTATCAGAATCGTGAAAGTCTTTGACATGGTTCTTAATTAACCGATAAGCCAGCGTATAAATAATCACGAGGTGCCTTAAGTTTAAAATTCCATCTGAAACCATATAAACCACAACGGTTGCAAACGAAGCGTAAATATCCTTATTACGGACTCCCAGAGTTGTACCAGCGAATAACGAGTCATATCTCTATGATACCGTATAGACTATTTTAGCCATTGACTTATAAAACGTGACTTATAAAACTTTAAATTAGTGTGTATCTGTGTTAGTCATGTGTCATATCTTTGTGTGTGGATGTCTGGGTTAGGGATATCTCATATCTTTGTTTGCATGTTTATGTTAGTCATATCTCATATCTTTGTGCGTACATGTCTGTGTCTGTCATATCTCATATTCTTGTGTGTGCATGGCTATGCAAGTCACATCTCATATCTTTGTGTGTGCATGCCTATGTTAGTCATAACTTCTATATCTTTGTGTGTATGTCTATGTTAGGTATGTGTCATATCTTTGTGTGTGCACGTCTAAGTCAGTCATATCTCATATCTTTATGTGCATTTCTATGTTAGTCATGTGTCATATATCTTGATGTGTGTCAGTGTTAGTCATGGCTCGTATCGCTGTGTACATGTCTGTGTTATTCACATCTCATATCTTAGTGTGTGCATGTCTGTGTTATTCACATCTCATATCTTAGTGTGTGCATGTATGTGTTAGTCACCTCTAGTGACTCGGGCAGATGGTGCTCGTAAACCTGGGAGGGCAGACCATCTAAGGGCAGGAATCCCACTACAGAAAAGACAATCTGCTGCCTTGCATGAAGATTGGGGACAATGAAAGGCTAAGGAAAGCAAACTTGAAAAAATGCTGGCTGAAATCGGATGCACTGGGCCACTGGCGCAGAACACAGTGCAACGTATTAACGGGTGTTCAGTCAGCGTGGATCTGGCGGACTCTAAATGTGACGTTCTGTCTGTGGGGGAGATCAACACACTTAACCTGACAGCTGACTTCATGTGGGAGTCTGGAATCCTACTCTGACTGAGTCCTGATCGCAGAGAGAGAGAGAGAGAGAGAGGGGGATAAAACGTGGAAAGTTTCTTTTTAGTCTTATCATACGTGTGGATAATGTCAACATCTAAGACCACAAATTCGTTCGAAATTGTAGCCATACACATTTTACATTCAGACCTAGTCACTTTCGAATCCATGTAAGGCAAATTCAGAAGCCCGCATGGTATGTGAAATCAATAATGTGAAACATGTCTGGACTTGTTCGGCTATACATTACGCGTGAGTCACACAAACTGAGCGACGTGTTATGTTTTCGGGACTCTTATAGCCCCAATCGCGTTAGTACAAACATATATTGTAAATTGGATAGTATGGTTATGATAGTGATATGAACATGATAGGGATAGAGACTCAAAAATGTCTATAAAAGCTTTAGTAAACACCTAGATACCAGCTCACTGACAAAAATATAATATTTAAAACTAACTGTTAATGGATGTGTGTTTTAGTTAAGTAATAAGTACGTAGATGTTGGTTATGTGTTTTGAGTGGAAACATTAAAGTACTGATAAGGGAGAGCGATGGAGAGAGAGAGCGAGAGAGACTGAGAAAGAAAGAAAGAAAGAAAGAAAGAAAGAAAGAAAGAAAGAAAGAAAGAAAGAAAGAAAGAAGAAAGAAAGAAAGAAAGAAAGAAAGAAAGAAAGAAAGAAAGGAAGAAAGAAAGAAAGAAAGAAAGAAAAGAAAGAACAAAGAAATAAAGGAAAGAATGAAAGAAAGAAAGAAAGAAAGAAAGAAAGAAAGAAAGAAAGAAAAAGAAAGAAAGAAAGAAAGAAAGAAAGAAAGAAAGAATCGAAGCATGCTGATATGGCTATGGTTGACGCTTAGAGGGAGTTTATACGATAACCGCTTACTGATAAAAAAATAATATTTAAAAGTAACTGTTAATGCATGCGTTTTTTAGTTAATGAGAATCATGTAGATGTTCGTTATGTGTTTTGTGTGGAAAGATTAAAGTACTGCTAAGGGAGAGCGAGGAAGAGAGAGAGATAATGAGAGAGAGAGAGAAAAAGACAAGAAAGAAACAAAGAAAAAAAGAACAAAGAAAGAAAGAAAGACAGAAAGAAAGAAAAGAACAAAGAAAGAAACAAAGAAACAAAGAATCGAAGCACGCTGATATAGCAATGGTTGACGCTTATAGGGAGTTATAATAGGATCAGGAAGATGGGCTTTATAAGATAACCGCTTACTGATAAAAATATAAAATAATATATTATATATATATATATATATATATATATATACATATATATATATAAGTAGCTGTTAATGGCTGCGTGTTTTAGTAATTAGTATTTAAGTAATAAGTATGTAGATGTTGCTTATGTGTTTTGTGTGGAAAGATTCAACTACGGATAAGGGAGAGCGATGGAGAGAGAGAGAGAGAGAGAGAGAGAGAGAGAGAGAATGAGAAAAAAAGATAGAAAGAAATAAAGAAAGAATGAAAAGAAAGAAAGAGAGAAAGAAAAGAGAGAAAGAAAGAAGAGAAAGAGAAAGAAAGAGAGAAAGAAAGAGAGAAAGAAAGAAAGAAATAAAGAAAAGAAACAAACAAACAAACAAAGAATCGAAGCGTACTGATACAGCAATGGTTGCCGCTTAGGGGGGAGTTATAATAGGATTAGGAAGATGGGGTTTATAAGATAACCGCTTACTGATAAAAATATAATATTTAAAAGTAACTGTTAATGGTTGCATGTTTTAGTTAATGAGAAGCATGTAGATGTTCGTTATTTGTTTTGAGTGGAAAGATTAAACTGACAAGGGAGAGCGATGGATATATATATATATATATATATATATATATATATATATATATATAGAGAGAGAGAGAGAGAGAGAGAGAGAGAGAGAGAGAGAGAGAGAAAGAAAGAAAGAAAGAAGAAAGAAAAAAAAAAAAAAAGAAAGAAAGAAAGAAAGAAAGAAAGATTGAAAGAAAGAAAAGAAGGAAAGAAAGAAAGAATAAGTTGAAACGGACTGATATAGCCGTGGTAGATGCTGAGAGACATTTATAATAAACAAGAGAAAGCGGTGGAATGAGTCATAACTGTCTAGACCAGTGGTGGCCAACTTGAGGTTGCCCGAGGGCCGGATTAAAGCCAAGGCCAAGACCCGCGGGCCACACTTAAGAATATCGTCAAAAATGACAGTAGGGACCTATGCGATATAGTAATATATAAATAATGCTTGCACTTTGACTACATATTTGATTTGTAACAAATCCATTAATTATTCATTTTAAAATTACCTTTAATGTCTCAGTGCGACGATTGTGACTTGTCACAGCTTTCCACCAGAGATTTGAAGTCCACTTCCATTTTTGACGTGGCGATTCGGAGAGTATGGGACAATGTCGAATCGGTCATTCTGTTCCTGGTCTTAGATTTAATTAACTTCATGGAAGAGAATGTTGTCTCGCAGAGATATGTGCTGCCGAATATAGAGCACATCTTTAGTGCCCATTTTCTCAGACACGGGTAACGTTCATTTGGTAGCAATTTCCAGAAGTCAGCTCCTAATGCCTTTACAGTACTGAGGAAGGGGTCACACTGAAGGTCACACAACTCTAGTTGAAGATCTGATGGCTGGCACTCCACTGTGCACTTAATTGGGTTATTAAAAAGTTCCGTTTGCGGACGAAACATTTCAA
Source organism: Megaustenia siamemsis (assembly GCA_032433765.1). Taxonomy (NCBI): domain Eukaryota; kingdom Metazoa; phylum Mollusca; class Gastropoda; order Stylommatophora; family Ariophantidae; genus Megaustenia; species Megaustenia siamemsis. Next base: position 21,712,633 of record JAVIAB010000091.1, on the reverse strand, counting down.
AATCTTGAAATCGTCGATCAAATTCACAAATCAAATGTTCAATGTCAGCTGCGTACTTACTGAAGTTTGCACTTTCTATCTCTGACAACAACTGCTTACAACTTGAAAAATGGAACAGATCATTTTTTTGCAAAGAAAGTCTAAATAGATTCAGCTTCTTTTTAAAACCATCAACATATCCCATCAATTGAAAAATGGTTTGCTTTTCCCCTTGTAGCTGCAAATTCAATATGTTCAAATGTTGTGTGATGTCTGTGAGATATGCCAGATTATGAAGGAAATTAATGTCTTTGAGTGCATGTTGAAGATCAATGGAGCATGGTAAGTTCTCTCGCAGGAAGTCATAAATGTCATTCTTCAGTTCAAAAAATATTATTAAACATTTCCCTCGACTAAGCCATCTTACTTCTGTATAAAGCAGGAGATCACCGTAGCTAGAATCTACTTCCTCTAAAAATGATAAAAACTTCCTGTGATTTAAAGACTGGTGTCCTCCTCTTATCAAATTTGTTATTTTCACAACAGTAGCCATGGTGTCTTTTAGATTTATGGACTTTGCACAAAGGGCCTCTTGATGAATTATGCAATGCAATGTAGGTACGTTAATTTTGTTTTGCTTTAGAAGTCCAACAAAACCAGTATTTGAACCAATAAAAGCTTTGCAACCATCAGTACACACTGCAGACAACTTTCCAAAACCACCTACTTCATCTACGGCACTATGAACTGCAGAAAATATGTCTGTCCCTCTACAAGTGTCATGCAAAGAGCAAACTTTCAACAATTCTTCAATAACAGTAAAATCCTCCTGGATAACTTTAACAAAAATAAGAAGCTGGCAAGTGTCAGTGATGTCAGTACTTTCATCAATCGCGAGCGAAAAATATGAGCAGTTTTCAATACAAGATTTTAAACTTTGAGACAGTTGCAGACTGATGTCTTCTGTTCTTCTGGCTACAGTTTGTTTTGAAAGAGGCACAGATTCAAATTCTTTGGCTATTTTTTCTTGACCGAATGCCTTTGCCATTTGAATCGCACATTTCTTCACAAAATTTCCGTCAGTAAAGGGTTTTTTAGATTTTGCAAGCTCATAGGTAACTGTATATGATGCAATGATCGATGACTCTTAATTTTATTGCCCTTTGTATACATACTTTGCTGTTGATTCAACTTTGTCTTCAGCTGTTCAACCAAAAGCTTCCTAGCTTCAATGCTATGTTTCTCATACATGTTTTGATGATGTGTGGCATAGTGCCGTTTTAAATTATATTCCTTCAAAACGGCTAACACTTGAACGCAAATTAAGCACTGAGGTTTACTATCCTTATTGAAGATGAACAAATAATCTAATTCCCATTCAGGTTTAAATATGCGATTTTCACAATCAACTTTTCTACGTTTTAACATGATTTAATACAAAATCTCACATCAAAGTTAAAAGTCACAGAATGTTGGTCCACTATCGAAAATAAGTCCAGATTTGACAGTTATACACAGACTTGTGTTTGACAATGAAATCAAAAGATTGTGACCAAATAAACACGTTGCAGTCATTTTATGGACAAGACAAGACGATGGGATCAAAGGGAATGAAGGCGAACAGTGAAACATTTTGAATGTAACTTCAAAGACAGAATTAGAGCTACGAAGTCCCCTCACCCCTGTCCCTCCCAACCTCATTAACCCCTTACCGCGAAATGAAAGAGCCACCACAAGTCCAGACGACAAATGTTGAGCCAAAGATCTGACGCTATCACCGCACTGACAATAAAGCAACTTTGCGGTACCAACTCGAAGCAAAGACTTTGAATATTGTCGGCACCATTAGTTGTGCAGTGTGTGTGTGTGTGTGTGTGTGTGTGTGTGTGTGTTATTTGAAATTATGTTGCCAATCTAGCTGTTGCGAGAAATTGACAGAGATTTTCAAATTGTGTATTCTTGAACGATAGAAGAGTTAACTCCGACACGGATTAAACCAGGAGAAATCCGCTATTAGGGGTAAAAAATGAAGTAAGTCCGTGGAGCTTCGCGGGCCAAGAAAACTAGGCTGGCGGGCCGGATCCGGCCCGCGGGCCGCCATTTGGCCACCCCTGGTCTATACCGTTTATGATAGTAAGGTACAGTGTGATGGATGAGTGTTGAGTTGTATGGGGATGGTGTAAGATTTGGGAGCTGGTGAGGTTAGGTATACTAATGAATAGGTCGGTAAAGAATACCTTACTAGTAACATATAGTATGTGTGCGTGCGTGCGTGTGTGTATGTGTACATGTGTGCGAGCGCGCGTTATATATGTATACTATTTCAATGTATTTTTGGTATGCACACTAAATGTATGGTGTTATCTTGCTGACAGATGGCCTCCAGTAATGAACTTGTAAGCAGACCACGCCACGTGTGTGAAACGTGCAGAAAAAGCTTTACACGGCGGGATACTCTAGCCAGACACGCAGATAGTGCTCACGGCCAACAGAGATACCCGTGTCCTATATGCGGCTGCATCTTTACAAGATCTACAAATCTTACAAACCATGTGGCGAAAAAAACACGCAATCTGTGCAACTCTAACACCGGCACCAGCACCGGCTACAACAAGGGCCCCGACAGTATTCTCTGCAACAGACAACAATGTTGGAGAGACCAGGGATGAACAAGAACAACACTCTAGAAAGAAACCCCGAGTAGTTAACACTCGTAGGGGTGAGCAGCCTACCCCTAGAGACAGTACAGAGCACATATCACTTGTACACATTAATACTAAATACTCGTGTAAAGACTGCGAGCAAATATTTACTACCCAAAACCATATAGCTCGCCACGTAGACACAGTTCACAATAACATACATACCAGTGTCCTCTATGTCCATGCGAATGTACCAGACAGGATAATCTAAGAACACATATTAAAAATAAACACCAACTACCGATATCAACAAGTGCTCAGCATCCTCGACAAGACCATCAACCGCATCAACATCAACCTCCTCCACCTCATCAGCTTCGATACCGACGACCTGTTCAAAGTCCGGAGCTGAACCAACATTTAAGAGGAAGCAGAAAAATGTACAATCGGCAGAGCGTCAACACAGCAAAAAAGCGCGAACGGATCTCGAAATAGACAGTTTAGCTAGTTTACCGGCAGATGTTAGACAGGTCTATGTCGACAACTGGTCTGCAATAAGGTCACATAGTAATAATAACAGACATCTGTCAACGCACACGTTGTTTCACACGCCAAATTCACCCCTATTGCCAAACTGGCCAAACATCCTAAACCCCATCTTTAATAACCAAACACGCAGATTTAAAATAAATTATTCTCACAATTTCATCCTGAGGAATAAAGAGAACAATGGCCTTCGGCTATTCCATAGTAGTTTCAATAATAGTTTAATTCTTTCAACTCCGATGGTTATCAATAACAGAGCAGATTTTGATAGGTTCCTTATACAACTACAAGATAGCGACCCCTTAAACCACGCAAATCATAATAGACCTAGCAGTAAGTTTACTGTTGAAAATATTGCCGGTACAACATTCTATTTCCATCATTTCGTAGAATATCCTATCGGGTGTCTAACCACCGAACTCCCACAACACATTACAAACAATAAATTCATTTATACATTACAAAATAGCAAGCATGGACCACTCTATACTGATAATCTATGTTTCTTTAGATGCATTATAGTAGCATTATTTAGGGGTGCTAATCTCAGTAATTTACACACACCCACCAGCGATCTCCTGAAACGGTGGCAAGACCATCAGGGGTTAGATATTGACGACGAGTTCCCCGGTGTAACGTTAGCTTAGATCCCCTCACTAGAAAAGTGTTTCGGTCTTAACGTGGACGTCTTCGCTTTTGACAAAGACCAAGCCCTGTCCCCAATGCTAAGAGGTAGTACGACTTTTAGCGACACCTTACGAGTTCTATTTTACGAGGAACATTTTATGTATATAGCGGACATAGATAAGGCGGCCCGGGCTTTTTCTTGTCCTAAATGTGGGAAATTGTGGAGGGATCATAGATTTTTGTTAAGACACGAGAAGACATGTACCGGGGATAAGCGAAAGACAAGTATGTGGGAGGGATATTTAGAAACCAGGTGGGTATACTCGAAACGATAGCTAATAGGGGTATAGAGGTTCCTAATAACTGCGTGTATCACTAGAGAGCAACGTACGATTACGAATGTTACTTTAGTAATGTACCGACGACAAATGGTAGCAATAGTAATGTCACCGAATATGTAGCCTGACATATTCCAATGTCGTGTGCCGTAGCCAGTAAATATTCCTGGTTATGAGAAACCAGTATGTTTTGTAAGCGAGTGTGATTCTCAAAAAGTAGTGAGTAAAATGATAGATTATCTAGAGACATTAGCGAAACGGGCATATATAATCTTACGCGGTAGTTTCAAACACGTTTTTGACAGTTTAAGAGACAGGGGTTACTGTTTTTTTGTGGTTTCCGGTTGTTTCCAAAATGGAGGAATTATTTTTCTCCGGCTTGGTATTGAACCGTTGATCAGAGGTTTAACAAGCCGCTATCGTAAAAACGATGTTGTTAATGAAACGTAGACCTGATACAGAATGTGTAAATTAGCAGTAGATAGTAGTGATAGTTTTTTCGGCCCCAAAACAACAACAAAAATAGGATTCTGGAATGTGCGAACAATGGCCGCTCCGACGAAACATGCACAGGTCGCGAGCGAGATGGACAGATACGATCTAGATATTTTAGGATTAAGCGAAATGCGCTGGCTTGGAACAGGTAGGAGATCTATTGATAATAAAATAGTAGTTTTTTCTGGAAGGGAAGATGGAAAACACCGTGAAGGAGTAGGCATAATGATGACAGACAAAGCTGCAAGAAGTTTATTAGAATGGGAACCGGTAAACAGCCGTCTGATACGAACACGATACAAAACAAAACATGGAAGACTTTCAATTATTCAATGTTATGCGCCTACTAACGAAGCTGATGATGAAGTTAAGGACGATTTTTATAACCAACTGCAACAACTTATAAACAAAATACCAAAACACGATCTTTTAATTGTAATGGGAGACTTCAATGCCAAAGTAGGACAAGATAACGCAGGAGTGGAACATGTGATGGGGAGAGAAGGCTGTAATACAACAAGTCAGAATGGAGAAAGATTAATAGAATTATGTTTAATAGAAAATTTAGTTATAGGTGGGACATTATTTCCACACAAAAATATTCACAAAACAACATGGATATCTCCTGATGATAGAACCTCAAATCAAATTGACCACCTATGTTTAAACAACAATTCAGATCATCATTAATAGATGTAAGAGCTTACAGAGGTGCTGATGTTAATAGTGACCACAACTTGTGCATTGGGAAAATAAGATTAAAATTTAGAAACCAACAGAAGAGGTCAATTACACATAAAATTGATAGTCATAAACTGAAAGATGAAGCCATAAAGGAAAAGTTTAACATAGAGCTAAGTAATTGTTATTCAGCACTCGGTGAAATAGACTTAGATATCAATGAAATGTGGGACTCACAGAGCAAAATACTAATGACAGCAGCAGAAGCAAGTGCCGGACTGAAGAAAATGGAAAAACGAGCTTGGATCTCAGACACCACATGGAAATACATCAAAGAAAGAAGAGAAGCAAAGAGAGCCGTGACTAATGTAAAGACAGATCTTGGAAAGGTTCTGGCAAAAGCAACATACAAAGAATTAGACAACAAAGTGAAAAGTTCGGCAAGAAGAGATACAAGAGCTTATATAGACAACTTGGCAGAGAAAGCAGAGACAGCTGCAATTACAGGAGACAGCAGAACTCTCTATACTGTACAAAAGATGCTGACAAACACCTATACATCCAGTGGAACACCAATTCTAGACAAATCTGGATTAATGCTAACAACAAGCGCAGACATAAAAGCCCGTTGGGCGGAACACTTCAAAGAAATTCTTAACCGTCCACTACCTCACAGTTTAATAGATTTTGAAGCTGAAACACCAGCAGCAGAATTAGATGTAAATTTAGATGACTTCACCTTGAGTGAAATAGAAACCACCTTAAAGCTAATGACCAATAACAAGGCTGCTGGAGAGGATAAGTTAACAGCTGAGATCCTCAAGGCAATTGATAGCCATAATTTAATACATCTCCAAAAAATGTTCAACATCATTTGGAAAACAGAGAAGACGCCTCATAAATGGAAAAAAGGAATCATTGTTAAGATCCCAAAAAAGGGCAATCTTAGAGATTGTAACAACTGGAGAGGCGTGACACTTTTGTCAGTTGCCTCAAAGTTATTCTGTAAAATCATCCTAAATAGAATAAAGGATTCAATAGATACAGTAATGCGTGAAGAACAGGCTGGGTTTAGAAAAGGGAGAAGCTGTCTTGACCACATTTTCACTCTACGACTTATATTGGAGGAACACATTGAAAAGCAAAAACCTTTTGTACTTAACTTCATCGACTTCAAAAAAGCATTTGATAGTATTCATAGAGATTCTTTGTGGAAAATTCTGAAGCAATATGGTTTACCATCAAAAATCATAAATATTATCAAAGACATGTATGATGGTTACACATGTGCAGTTCGAACAGAGGAAGGACTGAGCGAATGTTTCCCAATAGAAACTGGGGTTAAACAAGGATGTATTTTATCGCCCTTGTTATTTGGAATTGTTATGGACTTCATAATGAAGAAATGCTGCACTGGTAATAAAGGCATCGAATGGATACAAGGAGACCATTTGGAGGACCTCGACTTTGCTGATGACATAGTTCTCATCAGCAGTCAGATAAAAACGATGCAGGAAAACACAAATGAACTATCATCAATAGCCAGCAAAATTGGGCTTGAGGTCAATCATGAAAAGACTAAAGTCATGAAAAGTTTAATTCCAACAAGTGACAAAATATACATGGAAAACAAACCAGTAGAAGAGATCGATCACTTATCTATCTTGGAAGTCACATTGATCGAGAAGGGGATACGAGCAAAGAAATTAGAATCAGACTGGCTAAAGCAGCAATGTCTTTCAGAAGCCTTGAAAAGTTGTGGAAATCAAAACTCATTAGCACAAACACAAAACTTAGGCTATTCAAATCAAATGTACTATCAACCCTTACGTATGCGTGTGAAAGCTGGAAAACAACAAGAGATATAGAAACAAAGTTGAACGCATTCGAAAATAAATGTCTAAGGAAAATACTTGGTATAGAATGGAACGAATTCAAAACAAACGAGGAAATTAGAGAAATCGCCAATCAACCACTAATATCTTCAGTAATAAAGAAAAGACGATGGTCATACGTTGGACATGTGATGAGAAGAGATAATAATCGAATAGCAAAGCAAGCCCTCATATGGGAAACAACAGGTAAAAGAAAAAGAGGAAGACCCAGGGAGACACTGAGAAGAACATTGATGAGAGAGGCAAGAGCAGCAGGAATCGGCTCCCTCAATGAGATAGAACTGCTTGCACAGAACAGAGACAGATGGCGAGATTTGATAAAATATCTTTAAAAGAAAACTGCTAGAACAAAAATTCATATAGGAGAAGGTGTATCTTGGTCTACGCCCTATGGGCCGGTTACGGCTCGAAAGGATTACAAGGCAAGGTTACTGTAGAGACCTCATAGGGAAACTCAAATCATACTTGAGAGAGCTCCCCGTTATAGGGTTCAACTCTGGAAAGTATGATCTAAACGTTATCAAACCATATTTAATAAGGCATTTCGTAGCTGCGGCGAACAAAGTAGAAAAAGCGTACGAAGCAGAAGATGAGGAAGAAGAAGATAAAGAAGAGGAAAGGAAAGGAAAGATGAAGAAGAAGAATTGAAAAATGACGACGATGAAGAAGTAGAAGATGATGAAAAAGAAGATGAAGTAGAAGATGAAGAGGAAGGCCGAAACAAAACAAAACTAAGAAGGGGTGACCTCGCCCTTCAAGTTTATCGTTAAGCGCAATAATAAGTTTATGTGCATCTCCACCAGACGACTAAAGTTCTTAGATATTATACATTCTCTCGCCCGGGGTTCTCTTATAGTAAATACTTGGAGGCGTACAAGATTAAAGAGACTAAAGGCGTAATTTGTTACGAGTATATTACGAACCTAAACAAGTTAGACGAAACCTCTCTTCCCCCCTCATGAGGCCTTCTTTTCGACGCTTAAAAATTGTAATATTTCGGACGAAGAGTACGACTATTGTAACAAGATATGGGTGGAGAATAACATGTCCACTCTCAGAGATTTTCTTGCTTGGTATAATAATAAAGATGTCGGGCCCTTCCTACTCGCATTAGAATAACAAATAGATTTTTACGCGGGTTTAGGTGTAGATGTTTAAGGACGTCATTTCAGTCCCCGGTTGGACGTTAAGATACCTCTTCAACACCATACCTAAAAACGTAGTCTTTTCTTTATGCGGTAAACGCGAGGCAGAACTTCATAAAACACTTAGAGATAATATAGTGTGGGGCCCGAGCATAATCTTTCATCGCCACCACGAGAAGGGTGAGACTCGAATCAGAGGTAATCCTCAAAATGTAGAAGAAAGTCTTAAAGGTTACGACGACAATGCTCTCTGTCTCTGGGCGTTGATGCAGAAAATGCCCACTGACTTTCCAATTATACGAAAAGTTGAGGACGGGTTTAGACAACGTAAAGTTAATTATTGCGATCAGCAGAGTAGAGAGTGGTTGACGTGGGTAGCTCACAAGAATAACATTGAGTTGCGAACTCAATACAACGGAGTTGAGGTACCTTTAGGACCTCGTAGGATTAGAGTAGATGGCTTTTGTCAAAAAAGTAATAAGGTCTATCAGTTTACGGGTGTCTCAGTCATGGAGATATCTGTCACCTCACTAAAAAACACAAAGGTGTTAACTCTATAAACAAAAAAACCCTTGTCCGAGTTATACGACAAGACCCGCGAAATTCGCGAATATTTAACCAACGACGTTGGAGTTGAAGTGGTTGAGATGTGGGAATGTCAGTGGCAAGAGCTAAAGAAAACCGATAGCACCATTATTCCATTTCTTAAACAAGCCCTCCCTAGATCAAAACCATCGTATGCCAGGGAAAAATTACCCCTAACCGTCGCGCAGATTTTGAAATCTGTTAACGACGAAATGCTGTTTGGTCTGGTAGAATGCGATATTCTTGTCCCCGACTCTCTCAAGGAATAGTTTAGTGAAATGACACCCATATTTAAAAACGTAGACGTGTGTAGAGACGATATAGGAGAGCTTATGAAGGAATACGCCGTGAAAAATAAATTATTGACGACCCCTAGACGTACCCTGATAGGTATTTATATCGGTAAGAAAATTCTTTTCGCTACTGCCTTATTAAAATGGTATTTAGACCTCGGTCTAGAGGTAACCAACATCTACCAGGTGATCGAATACCACCCTGTTAGTTGTTTCAAGCAATTTGGGGACACCGTATCCGACGCCAGGCGAAAAGGGGATGTAGATGAGACGCAGTCCATTACTAGAGAGACCATGAAGTTGTTAGGAAATTCGACATACGGGAAAACTCACCGATAAAGCCAAACACGCGAACGTAGCGTACTGCGAGGGTGAGACCGCTTCCAAGCTCGTTAACGATCCTCTATTTAAACATATAACAGATTTAGGAGTAGTAAATATATTCGAGGTGGAAATGTTAAAAAAGACGACGAGGTGGGACCTTCCGTTACAAATCGGCTACTTTGTGTATCAATACGCCAAGCTACGGATGTTACAATTTTATTACGATTTTTTTTAGACCGTTTCGTAAAGAGGTCATACTTTCAACTGTGTGAAATGGACACTGACAGTCTGTATTGGCGTTAAGTAAACCTAGTTTAGCTGACGCCGTTAGACCACTTTTACACGACAATTTTTATAACGAGTACGATCAGTGGTTCCCCTCAGAGACTTGTAGCGTTCATCGAGAGGAGTTTGTTAGGAGTAAAGGTAAAGTTAAGGTAGATTGTCGAGACTGCGAAAAAAAACAAATTGTACCATGAACGTACCCCTGGTTTATTTAAGTTAGAGTACGACGGGGATGGGATCGTATCGTTATGTAGTAAAACATACCACTGTTTTGGAGATTACGCAAAAACTATTACTAAAGGGCTTAGCAAACATCACAATAAACTAGACAAAGATATATTTATGAAGGTTCTCAAGACACAACAGGCACAAAGGGGGGGGGGGTGAATGTGGGTTTAAACGATATAAATCAAGTGTCTATACATATACACAGCACATAAATTCTCTCTCTTATTTCTACATCAAACGTTGTGTGCACAACAATAATGTGACGACTTTCCCGTTAGGTATATAGAGTATTTATTTGTATATACAAGGATACTTCTGTGATGTTTGTATACAATGATAATGAACATATGTTTGTGTCGTTGTCACGATTATATTGTATTAAAAATGTATTTTTTTAAGAAGTATGCTGTTTTTTTTCTCTTGTATATAAATGTCACGTGGTACTGTCTCGAAAGAATAATATGGATACTATCAGTGTCCTTGGTTGTAAACCTGTGTGTAAAACAGAAAAACGAGTTACAACATCTATGATTTTCACACCTATGCAACCCATTATATACGTACACATAAATGATAAATAACACGAGGCGTGTTTTGTAATTTATATATATTTTATTGATACAACACAATACCGATACTGCGTATGCAGTACATCTAGACACGACATTAAAACACAACATCTAAATGTTCAGCCTTAGCCTCTTTCTTCTTCTAAGATGCTCAGGGGCAGGCGTTGTTATTGTGTGAAAGTTTTCAATGTGTCAGTATCGTACACGTGAGCCCTGTAAGAACCATTATTTATCGAATAAGGATCGTTGCATGCTGATGTAGATACTGGAAGTCTATGATCTGACCTGGTCGACGGATCGTTCGAGGAAAGCGGGTGTAGTGTTGCATTAGCCTCGAGACGAGCACACTCGACCAATAACTCGTCCTCCATAGGCACGATCTGTTCGTTTCTTCTAAGATGACCAGGAGATAGTGCTGGTATTCGCTGAATACTTTCGACGTTGTCAGTTCGTAGAAAGGAGCCATGTAAAAGCTAGTATTTATCGAATAAGGCTCGTTACTCTGCGACGTAGATACTGGAAGTGTGTGATCTAGGCTGATCTCGAGTTCGTTCACTGTATGAGTCTATGGTTTTGTTGCAATTGCTTCGAGACGGTCATATTAGCCCAATAACTCGTCCTGCATAGACACGAGCTGTTCAAATTCTGAACGATTCAACGTGATCCCAAACTTGGTGCGATATTTTAAATTCGATGGCCCGAAAAATTTTCGAATATGGATCATAGTCGATCCTCTGTATGAAGACACAGACCTACTTGCAGCCCTGCAGCCAATGGTTTGACCATTTCACGATCTGCTGTAACGTAGACCCAGCTTGTGGTACATCGACAACCGGTGCAGTCGAGTTGTTTGTCAGCATCTTCTGTATCTCAGCACTGAATGATGTGTGACTGGAGCTTTCTCACCCGCGACTTTTATAACGTAGGTCAGATACAGTTTAGTCCGGTTTTTAAAAAAGTAAAACACGTGTCCAGACTTGTCTACGATATTTTTAGCCTATGACGTCATTGCACTAGAAATTTTAAATTTTGCGCCAAAAGTTTTGGTGCGAGTAGGCATACATGATTCGATCATTTATGTGTTGTCTGGTGAATGAGATAGACGGCATTAAGACCCTTTGTATTGATCCTCCTCGTGTTTTAATCAGTAGAAAATGCACAGAATACAGTTCACACGCGTTACTAGCAAGTTCTTGTAACTGGCGCGAGTTGTAGATGAGAGGTCTGTTCGAATTCCTCTCGATAAAATCGATGATCTCGGTATGTCTGGGAAAAAACCGAAACTGTCGAAATACTCAAACTGCCCCATAGCGTTGTAGTAGAGGGCGACCCAATGAGAACCCGGACTCTGGTCGGTATTGATCACCAAGGCTGCGGTTTTAGTGGGATCGATATAGCGAGGTAACCGATCGTGAGCCACTACTCTAACAATGGAACACCTTCTCACAAAAATGTCAGACATAAGTACGTTGATAATATCATTCGTGTTCATTAACGAAGTGTTTATGCTGTGTAATCTGTAAGAATCTGTCTCGTTTTAGAGATCTCCAAAACGGAATCCAGTTCTGCGTAAACCAGGACCTGTATAGGATTAGGAGTGATCGTCGCAAATTTGAGCTCAATGGCGACGGGCCCTGATTTTGCCAGCTCAAATTGTTCGACGTTCAAAAGACTAGGGCTGAGATCGAATGCAAAAAGAGTGTAGGCATTCTTGAAGTCGTTATAATCTATTCCGTTACCAGCGTCTGTTCCCACAAGACCCAACGCCAGCATGGACTTGAAGTAGGCGCGAGCGTACTGACCGCGGTCAAATTCGGTAGATAGAGGTTTACCCCAAATACTATGACCGGCGACGGTGACGTTCAAGTAGGTAAGACCAGAGTTTTTAAAATTGAAGGGGTTAGTGTCGTAACTTCCGTTAAATGCAGCCGAGTCCAGTAAGCCGAGGACTAGTCGCGTTGGTGTTTGAGTCAGGAAAAGGTTTTCTTGGGAATGAGATAACATACCTTTAGGAATGGCAAATGTCTTAATCATAACTCTCTTCATGGGGTATCGCGCATTGCCTCGTAAGAGAGCCTTTTCGTGAGCCAGCGAAATGGCCAGATTAACTGAGGATTATAAGCGACAGTTTTGTCGTGAGCTATGATGTTAAATACGTCCTTTGAGGGGGTCAACTTAATTTTCCGTCAACCCTGTTTAAGCATATAACGCTCCTGAGCAAAAATATCAGAGTGAAGTCGCCTATCATATCCAGCTCATGGCTACCTCGGGCCAGATTTCCCCGAGTTTTAAGACCTATATTGGAGTCACCTTGGGTGTCATCCGCGCGTTTGGGAGTATCGGTGTAGTAAGTGCGCTCGTGAGATAACCTTTCTTAGATTCCTTGCTATGGTTGAGAGTGGCTTCTAGGTATGCTCGAAAAGGGTAGGTGTTTTCAGAAGCTGAAATCAGAGTATCGTTGAGAGATACGTCGAATTGCGAGATTAGACTGTGGAGATAATAGTTCACAGAGGCAACTTCAGCATCAGCTATTAATTGTCACCGTTGGACAGCGTAATTTTTGCTCTCATATGCAGATACGTGTGTGAAATATCGATGTATTCATCCGAATTTCCCTGATGGAAAATTCTATAGGGGCCCCAGATGCCAGAGATGCCAAGGGGGAAATTTCCACAAACTGGGCAGAATCAAGAGATGTGTGACTCGGTGGAACGCTAAACAAATCTAGTCCAGAATGAAAACACTCGCAAGACTTGGGATGTACTAACGCCATATCGCTTAACCGAATATGTCCGAATAGTTTGTCCTCTTAGACTTTTTGCACGCGGAATGAGAGTGAGCGCGTCGTTTCGTCGTTTTTATTCTTCTTGCTGGCATCCCAGGTGGAGCCGCTCGTCTTTTCCTTCTTCTACCGCTTCCGGTTTGTTGGTCTGTGTCGCCACCGGCCAGATGACTGATGGCTCCCTGAATTAAACGCTGACTGGATTCCTTAGCTCTTTCTTTAAACGCATGTCCAATGTTTCTTCCCGCCAATGCGTCTTGCGCGACTTGTAGTCCCGTGCCGACACCTTCTCTGAGTAATGCCTTACCGCCGGTTTTTAGCCACGGTAAAATTGCTTTCCGATGCCTCAGAAAAAACTACCGATACTGCGCCCTCGCTGACTTCTACCTCCGACAAATACCGGGAGGCCGTGGCCGGCTTGATTAAAGCAACACTCTTCGTATAACTTAGCATTTCGATGAAGCGGCGTGTGTCTCACCATTATTCCAGATCGAAGTGCTTCCGCGCTCTGAAATATAACGTTAGTACCGACGTTCCGGATGTAAATGGGATCGCAACTCCCCTGTCGTTAGTTAAAAGAATTTCTAACCTGTCGAAGGAGAACCTGCTCAGGGGGACATAGTGCGGTTTGTCGTAGATGCAAAATATGGATGTGGTGGTTTTCTCCAAAATAGGAACTGCCCTCAGTAAGGGTAACTGGACATCCCCCACCACTCTGGGTGACACTAAATCGCAATAGACGTACACGTTTCTAGTTTGCGTTTCCAAATGTATTTCTTTCTCGCCGTGCAGGGCCACGTTAGCGTCTGTCACGCGATTCGATGGGAGGCTTAAGATCCTTTTCAATTCCTCGCTTATGGTAACCGAGGGTCCTTGTTCAAAGAGCTTAAGTATGGCCTTATTTTCGTTTTTTTTATTTAAAAATCTCATTTTGATGGGTGGTGATTTTTCCAATATCACTTTATTTAAAGCATCGATAAGTTATCCGCTGTCTTGTATAACCCCGGCGCCAGTTCCATTGTTACTGCTGTGTTACCAGGGGTTTCGTAACGGATCCAGATATCACCGGGTAAGACGTTGAAATGAGTGTTTGGAAATTGTATCTCGGCCAAACCGACTTCGTAGTTTGCATTCAGTTCGATAGTTTGAGGGAGTTTGACGAAAAATTTTCCAGGACTATTTTCAGGATAAATTTGCATCGACGCGCTGCTGGGGGCTGTGATGTAAAAACTCATCTTCTCTAACGACGTGTCTCGAGTTTGATTAGGTAGTATGTATCCAGACAACGACTCAGGAGCGCGATCCATTTTTCCGTCCTGACCCTCACCGTTTCCACCCGTCAGATAAATAAAGCCACGCCGATTACGGCATATATAATGATCATTTGGCAGAGAAAAACGATTTCCATTCGCGAGAGCAGTTTACCGAAAACAGGCCAGAGTGAGGTTCTGCTATCGTGACTGGTCCCTTCGTCGTTCTCTTTTCTTCTCTTTCAACTACCGTACTCAGAAAAGTTTGCACGTGTTCCTCCCCCTCCATTTCGTCAGTCTCTTATCTGGATACTTGATCGCTCAAAATCCAACTGTTAAATGATGAGTTGTAACCGAACCATTTGACTAAGTACACTTTTTTTCCACCAACTTTCTCTCTTCTAAGATGGTCTATTCGATACACCCGTTTATCGCCGACTTTCTGAAGCTCTTCTGTATAAAACGACATTCAACTCTTCACCAGAATCATCTTTCACAACGTAGGTTACCGGGTTAGTGTTTTTGTTTACACGACTGATTGTAAACAGTTCTTCCGTCCACGATGGTGTATACCCCTTTTGAAATTAGCTCTGGCTTGAGCTATCCTAACTCGATCACCTTCTTTATAACGTTTATTGATCGCCACTGAATGCCTATTGTCTCTCCCCGACAGTTTATTATACAACGTGTTCCAGACTTGTTCTTGATTGGTCGAGTTTACGTGGACCGGCGCCATTTTAATGCTCCTGTGATTCGAATTATTGTAGTTTCTGAGTAGTGCGGATAACGGATCCACATATCTCAATTTGTTCGTTTTCGAAAAAATTTCCACATTTTCTATTTTAACGTGCAGTTAAATCGTTCTACGATCGCTGCCTTTAATCCTCGTTCTCCGTAGTGAAGAAATAACTCCATTTTCCTTGAGAAACTTTAGGAAAATTTTGTTGACGAATTCGGATCCTTTGTCCGTTTGAAGATTTATCGGTTTGCGCTCGGCAAATATTTCGCTCACGGCCTCCACTAGATTTTTTGCGGTTTTCGACCGTATCGGAACTGCCAAGCATACTTCGAAAACACGTCGATACACGTAACGAGATACGAGTACGCATCGTTGTATCTTATTAATTGTCTCAGATCGATCAGATCAGCCTGGAACTGATGGTTCATACCACCCACGATGATGGGTCGTCTCTTAAATTTTATAACAACGGGTTTGTGTAGAGTATAAGCATCCTGTCGACTCAGCCATTCTTTAATCTTTGCAGAGCTAGTTTTTACTACGCTGTAAACCACCCACACCCCCGTAGGCACCGGTCGATTCGGCTCGTAGTAACGGCTTCTTAACATCTTATCTACTCCTTTGGCCATGTCTCCCAGTTTGGTTTTGGAATCTTACTTTTTCTTCTTTTCCTGAGTCTGTACGTGCCCACAACTTCTTTGTGAGTGACCACTTTCGTTTTCGGCTAGGCGCGCTTGGCGCTGACTGAGGAATTTTTTCGTCGACTTCATATTTAAGTACCGCGGTTGTGGTGATGGTGTTGTAATCGCGTCGGGGGATGGTGGTGCCTGTTTAATGTCCACTACCCTAGAGGTTTGTGCCTGTACTGATTGAGACGTTTCAGATACCGTTGCAATGTCTGCTGAACAGTCTGGCTTTGTCGCGGGGACATGTCCTCTCTTTCCAGGACTCGTTACATTTGCATATCCAGATCTCTAGGCTGTCTTTTAGTGACTCGGGTGGCGTATACGAAGCTTGCTGGTGATTTACAGACTCCAGTAGTCGAGGATCGATCAAAATCATTTTCTTGGCCATCGTTCACTAGCCCAGAATACCGCTCAGGATACCCAGAACTGGTTTTAATCAAGCACCGATAAAGCCACCTTTTGCAGAATCTGTTTTCTCTTTTTCACGGTCGTCTTTTTTCGTCTGAGAATCTCAGGTCGTGTTTATGGCGCTGCAGTCGTCTCTTCTGAGCCGGCGTGAGCCAAAAGTTACCTTTTAACACGCTGTGGCAGCATTCGCACAGAGTTCTTATGAGATCAGGAGACGCTGTTTTCATCACGACCTTTACAGCTGGTGGTTTAGCCGAGCACAGAAAACGCAACTACTCGCCGTGTCTTTCACCAACTCGCCCATGTTCCTTACTTTGAGATGTAGACTATCTGCTGTTCTTTAGGAAAATTTTTGCGCGCAGCCTTAGATGATCTGGCGTCTCTTGCCGAAGGTCAAATAATAAATGCCCATGTGGAGCCGATGTCGCGTCTTTAAAACTTTCTTGCACGTACGACACGCGACCCGGGTACATTTGTTTGGCCAGATAGATTCGTAATCTGAGACCCGTCTCTCGGGTTTTTAAACAGAACTATGTTGACTGTTGACTTATCGTCCGCTGTTACTTGTTTTTGCTAAAGAGATTCTGTATTATATACACGACGCTTATATTTCTATGATGACTTCCCTTGGTAAATAGTTTCGTGACCCTATCGTCAGTTTCGTTCATCAGATCGTCTATGACCACCAGACGTCTCCTATCTCCTCGCCATTGCTCCATGTCGGGTAGCCCTTCGTTAAACTGAACACCCTTCATCGTTTCTACATCGATTGCCACTCGCCGTAACAGTAAATTATTTCCTCAGGTGACACGTGATCGATAAATCTCATAACAATCACACTTTTTCCGCATCCCGTCGGTCCTGCAACTAGCGCCGTAAATGGATGATTCCAGGTTGAATCCATACCTACAACTGTTGTGGTGTAGATTTATATCGTTATTTTATAACTTAAGAACCTTATTTGATAACACGTTCACACGATACGCGTATCGAGACCATAAGTATTGTTATTAACCTATGTCTTATTGTCTGTTAGCCACGTACCGAGACAGACCGCTCATTAGTTTACATAGCAACATGTTTGCAGGTGGAATGCACTGGGGTTCCACGGAAGTGATCACTATCCATGTGTCCTCCTAATTGAGAAAATCAGAAATAAAAGCCAGAAAAGAAAGCTTCACACATTCAACTACGAGAAAACAGACCAGGACGTCCTTAGCAAAATCAGACATAGGAATCAGAGCGCCCCTCGTAGGAGGCAGGAGCGATGGACGCAGCCACCTTGGTAGAACGTAGATGTCGAGGAAGCGTGGCGGAACAAGAGACAAACGGTCAAGACATGGCAGAAAGCTAGAAGGAATGGAAAAACACAACCTGAGCTCTTGAAGCGTCTGAAAGTAGAGGTCGACCAAAAAAGGATGCACTTTAAACTATGCGCTAAGCAAGCTAAGGATGCCAAATGGGATGACTACTGTAAAAAAGTGTGCTCAGAAAAATCGCTCGCCACATTCTGGCGCCTTCATCAGTGCATGAATGACACACGACGACATAGAGGCATACCAGACATTCAGAGCAGAGGCCAGATATGGCACAAATCTGATGAGAGCAAAGGGAAGGTCCTGCTTGCCCGCTACATTGAGCAGACGGACCAAAGAAATGAGGCTGTAAGAATGAGGATACGGGGATCGCTGTCAAAACTGTGTAAGGATGTAGGGCTGGAAGAATATCTCACAATCACAACCGATACCATTCACACGACACTTAAAAGGTCACACAACTCTGCTCCTGGTCCAGATGGTGTTCGGTACGATGACATAGGCAATTTAGCTGACGACGACTTGACAAAACCAGACAATGAGTTGAATGCCAGTATTCGGAGTGGCCAGATTAAGGAGGAGTGGCTACACAGCTACTTACTACCGCTACCGAAGCCAAACAAGGACCATTCTCAAATCAGTGCCTACAAAATCATCACAATGCAGAACACTACAGGCAAGCTGCTGGAGAAAATAGTTGCCCGTGTCCTCACCTGTCACCTTGAACAGAAACGTGTATTCACGCCCACACTTGGAGGTTATAGATATAACAAAGAGATATGGCTCAATGCGGCAGTATTTGCCTATGACGTCTTCGAAGGCTTCCACAGACGAGAGGAGACATGAGATGCTGCTATAGATCTGGAAGATGCATACAACAGGGTACCATTTGAATATCTCATGCATATGCTCCTCAAACTGGCGGTGCACCCCTTCCTCATTAGATGGATCACCGCAGCACACTGTTTCAGTGAAGGTGATACTCAGATGTGGAAGTTGGTCTTCCGAGCCTACATCCATTTGCCCAGGGCTGCCACAAGGCTCATCATTGTCACCAGTTCTATTTAACGTGTACACAATAACGATCACGGAACAACAGCTGGATGGGAGGGGAAGAACTATGACTTTTGCTGATGATATCCTGGTATATCGACAGGGAAGAGACAGACGGGGAATCGCTTCCACAATGCAAGACGAACTCGATCGCATTTCTTCCTGGTGTGGGGTATCAGGTGCCGTGGTTAATCCTAATAAAGCATCAGTTTCATGGTTCTCCCTTAACAATCATATCGTTCATACGACCACACCGGTAGTACGAATGTGAGCTTATGAGGTGACCAGGGACAAGTTGATGACATACCTTGAAGTTAAGTTTGATCGCAGCCTGTGTTTTCAGGACCACGTCGACCATGTGATAACAAAATCCCGCAAAGAATTAGCCGCCTTGAAGGTCATGACAGCTGCCAACATCGAGCAGAGGCTACTTACTCTTCTGTTCCAGGGATTAGTCCTCGTACCAATCGAGTATGCCCTGACAATTCTTACTGTCAGTACGACTCAAATTGATAGGCTGGAGAAAATACAAAATGAAGCCATGCGCATTATCCTGGCATGTACGAGGGACACCCCCTGTGTAGCAATGAGGTATCTTTTTGACTCTCCAACCATGGATGACAGAATCAAGATCTGGAGAGCACGAGCATACATGAAGATTAGTACAGATACAGAGCATCCATGCACCATGTGCTCAACACAGAGAAAGGTGACAGGCTAAAAAGAGGCAAATCATGGGTGGGCCCAGCAGAAGATGTCATAAAACAGATTTGTGGGCCTACCAATATCAGCGTTGGTGAGGAGTGGATACCGGTGCCTACGCCATTCAAGGGGACTTTCTCGTGTATTATCACACTCGACAGGAAAAGTAGGGAACAGAACCCGGTCGTGGTTAATGCTGAGGTCAACGGTCTCATCTGCGATAACACCGATGAGAAAGATGCAGTCATCTATACAGACGGATCTGTAAGGCGACACCAAAGAAGTGCATGGGCATTTACAGCACGCTCGGCAGACAGAATAGTTTACGAAGACAGTGGTGCATGCGTCGTGCCCACGAGTAGCATGACAATGGAGGCGATGGCAGTGACCAAGGCATTCAAATGGTTAGAGTCACAAGACTACACCCACGCATGTATACTGAGTGATTCGATGAGCATGATAAAAAAGTGGAGGCGGACTCTGTACGCATGCAATGGGTAGAGTCGTTGCAGAAATCCAAAATACGTAAGGTCACCTCTGTCTATGTCCCTGGACATGCGGGAGTACGGGGAAATGAAAGGGCGGACAGGTTGGCTAGCTGCGCTGTCGTTGAGGACAGGCAACCAATGGATCGGGCGGACATCATCAATACCCTCCGAGATGTGAGAAGAGCACAGGACTTCGACAAACACAGATCCACGTCACTTCTTCGGATTATGGAAATGGGAGTTAAATTGGGCACAGCCAGAAATGAGAGACTTAGTGGCCGTGTAAGAAGACTTATCAACCAACATAGACCTGGAGTCGTCAGTCGCTGGACACTGAGGGAATTGCTGAGGAGGGGATCTGAGCACCTATGGACATGTTCGGAGTGCAATGATGATGACCCGCAAATAACTCAATAACTCAATGTTGCCGTTCCGCTCGCGTGTGCGGAAAAAATAATCTATAAACTCACGCGCGCTGTTCATTGATTGGCTCATTATGTGCCACGGTGGAAGAATATTGACTGTCCATTCATGTCGTCACCGAGAGATACCTGATTAAATATCACTGATTATGGTCCATATCTATCGTAAATACTGTCTCTTTACGTCCACGTAGATATAATAACTATTAATGTATTACTATTATATATATATATACTTTCCATATCTATGAAATAACTAACGTATCACTACTCCCTAATATGGTAGTTTCACTTCCGGAGTGGGCGTGGTCTATAGCCGGACAACATCACTCTTACTGGAAGTTGATAATGAAGGGAAACACTGATGTCCATTACTCATGACTCATTAACCAATAATCCCCCAACTACCCACTTCATGAGCCACCATACTTCTTCTAAGTCCCATACATATATACATGTATATATATATATATATATATATATATATATATATATATATATATCATTGCATTACTCTCCCGGCAGTTTCACCACTTTCCACCATGGGAAAGTGGTGGTATCCTACTATATAACTCTTGTACTTAAAGGGTACGGGACGTCGCAGGGTATTTTACTCTTTTTCAACTAAAAAAGTCCGAATATAACGTGCACGATATACTACTACACAGGTAACAAACTAAATCTTTTGAGTTAAGTTTGTCCTCTACTATTCCGACGTCGTTGTGTGTGCTCGCTGAAGAAGTAAACCCGCCAGAATCATGTGTAAGCTTGTTATCACTGCGATGATACTGACAGCTTTTGCTGGAACAGGTACATTCTTAAATTATATTTAGGATACTTAAGATTGTATTGTTTCCCTACACTATCTGTGTAAACTTTCTCATTATCAGGTGCCATGCCGGTTGGCGTAGACGTTCGTCTCTCCTCACATCACTTATTCCATATTTGTCATATTTTCAGTCGGTGATTTTTCTGTTACGCCATTTGGATAAGCTGTTTAATATTTATTTTCTCTTGGTTTTCATCTGCTCTTCTTTCAATTCATGTTGCCTGTTGTATAGTATATGAAGCTTGTATAGTGTTCTCAATGACTTTTTTTTGCAATACATGTTCAATAAATCTGATTGTCCCTACCTTATGATTTTAATTATATTTCTGGTTTCCCCAGATTGTTGTAAACATTCTTCATTTGTATTTTTTGCTTTACGTGGATTTCGTAGCATTCCTCTGATAAACCACATATCAGCTGCCTCTAATGTTCTTTGTGTTGTGTTCTTTGACCATCACTCACTTCCACACAGTACAAGTTCGATGCAGTACTCTAACACACGTTTTCTAACATTAATTGACAATTATTTGTTACGTAAGATGTTTTTGATTTGATTTCTGTCGCTGCTTGTCCTATTCTGCTTCTAATTTGTGCAGTGCATCTTCCATCTGATGTTATTATTGACCCCATGTATTTGAATCTATGCACCTGTTTCATGATTTCTCCATTTAATTGTACTCTACATTTGTGTGTGTTTCTCACTTCGTTTTATTTTAACGTGCCCTACCTACATGTCCAGTAAATCGTTTATGGCTACTGTGGTTTTCTAACGTGGGCTGAAAGAGTCACGTCAGTAGGTGTTAGTCCGTGCAGCTGCAGGATTTCTAGAACATTAACTATTTATCAAACTGTCAAACTTTCTGGATCGTGAGAGCAGTGAGCAGGCTGAGCTTCATTTTATCATACCATTTATTATACAGAATTATCGTCTATATATTATACATAATTATCGTCTATATATTATACAGAATTATCGTCTATTTATTATACAGAATTATCGTCTATATATTATACAGAATTATTGTCTATATATTATACAGAATTATCGTCTATATATTATACAGAATTATCGTCTATTTATTATACAGAATTACCGTCCATATATTATACAGAATTATCGTCTATATATTATACAGAATTATCGTCTATATATTATACAGAATTATCGTCTATATATTATACAGAATTATCGTCTATATATTATACAGAATTATCGTCTATATATTATACAGAATTATCGTCTATATATTATACAGAATTATCGTCTATATATTATACAGAATTATCAGTTGTAGCTTGTTGCAAACATCATGAGGAAAGAATTATCAATTGAAGCTATTTAATAAGAAATGAACAGCTGGGATATATTGTGGCAACTTGAACATTTGAGGGAAGAAAAGTTAGAGAAAAACCAAGATGAGAACATCAAGCAATGAAAATATTGGTTTAGTGGTCATTCAAAAATAGATAGCCGTTAGTATGAGCTAGTGTGACACATGTTGGTTATATCAGTGGTTCTCTATTTGTTTTCCTACTGTGGCCCCTTTCCCGAGATGAAATGTGTTAGACGCATGACTGGAAAAGGCCTGAGAGCTAAGATCTGAAAAAAGAAATGAAAAAAAACCTGAAATAATTCTCGCCACAGAATGCATAAAGAAACAACACATAAAAGGGTTTGGTTACGTGATAAGACAGAAATAAGAAAACACAATGTACCGGGGAATTAAGAAATGTTGCGAGTAAACCAGACTCAAGAGCCGACCACAAAAAAAAATGGACTGGTGAAATATTAGAAATACTTGGAAGCATAGCAGCAGAGATCAACAGAGGAGCAAAAGACCGTAAATTATATGTCCCATCGATTCTGAAAGGCAAATAAGGAAGGGGAAGAAAAACAAACTATTAAAGATCACATTTCATTAAAAACACTGTTCCTACAAAGACACATTTCTGTTTATACTCATAGATCACGGACTATATCTTTCATCATGAGTTTGTTTACATGGCTAAGAAATTAAATACAGCAACCGGAAAACACTGAAAAAAGCTTCCTTCTTGGCAAACTTGTAAATCTTAACATATATTTCTTTGAAGTTTGTCCACACAACTTTTAAAAAGACTAAGAAAAAGAGGACGGATATGTTGCGCTGAGGTCGAGTGGTGGTTTGGGAGGGGGAGAGGGGGGGTGTGGTAGGAAAGGAAAAC
This sequence comes from Megaustenia siamemsis, assembly GCA_032433765.1. Lineage (NCBI taxonomy): Eukaryota > Metazoa > Mollusca > Gastropoda > Stylommatophora > Ariophantidae > Megaustenia > Megaustenia siamemsis. The sequence goes on along the minus strand of JAVIAB010000091.1, from coordinate 21,689,121 downwards.
AATGTTGCCGCAAAGATGGCGATCTCCCCATCATGGATGGTTGCTTTTGAAGTTCGCCAAATACTTGTGATGTCAGTCATGTCAAGAGCCCCGTCACACCAAGTGGCGTATAGGGAATATGGTGTTAGTGATCATAAATTTTACAGACCTTCGGCACATGATTTTGTAGGTAATGTTGTCAGTATTACGCCCGTGCTGCTTTACCTCAGAAAAAAAAATCCAGTACCCATTTAAGGCTAAGTGAACCCGAAGCGTTGATCAGGATCGAACCCGATCCCTTGTCCTTTGTAGTCTAGATACTTGTGATGTGCGCTTGTCTTATAGGCGCGCTAATGGAAAAAATCACAGAGTGGAAACAAGTGACATCCGAGCGTTCAACTCTACATGCATCTACATCCATTTATGTAAGGCTACCCATTCCTGTACCATGCCTAGGTGGTATATGAAAAGACCATATTCCACTTTATATTTAAATGTTGACTCAAGGGAGATGGACAATTAGAAAGTGAGTTGTCCTTTCATGTTTAAAAAAAAACTAGTAGGAAAAGATAGAATTTTAAAAATGGCAAGTTTTCACGTTTTATTTAAACTTTGAATATAGGAGAGGTGGAAAACTAGAAGAAAGTACATTCCACTTTATCTTTAATTGCAGAGAAAGTAATGAAAACAGTTTATGAAAACACATTGTACATTATCTTTAATTGTGAAGAAAATAACGGTAAAAAATTAAGAAAACACATTCTACTGTATCTTTAAAGCAGCATTGCATGAATTGTCTTCTATTCATGTTTTCTTCAATCCGTCCTGATTGTTTCAAAGTCTATTGTTTAACTATATGATGGTACTATTAACGATTGCTATCGTTGAAATATCATTACAGCTCTCAGTGTACAAACAGATCAGTTGGGAAATTGTACTGTTCTGTATAGTTCTTGCAGAGGCCCATGTAGACATGAGTCACATGGTTAGAGCCACGTCACTAGCAACGGCGTTCCACTGAAGCAGTGGAACAACGTGCCACTATTCTCACTACAGCGATGAAGAACTGTAACCTGAAGCGGAAACTCCATGTGTTCCGTAACTGGAGCGTGGAACTTTCCATGAAACGCTCACACTTTTCCTTGCCTCACACTTCCATTAAACATCCACGATATTTTCAATGACATTGACGACTCAAATTATTTTTTGTTGGTCCACACTGGCCACCAGCGGTTTTCAAATTACTTTTTCTTGTTTACCCCACTGGCCACCAGCGGTTTTCAAATTATTTTTTCTTGTTTACCCCACTGACCACCAGTGACTTTCAAATCTTTGCTTACCATAAACCTAACCGATTCGACTCCTTCCAGGTAACCCTTGTGAATCCTCCAAGCCATTCCTGTGCCGAAGCTCTGACAAGTGTATAGGACTGAAGTTTGTCTGTGATGGGACCTGGGACTGTGAGGACGGATTTGATGAGGATCCTGCAATGTGCAACGCGCGTACGTTTCTCTTACCAGAGTTTTTTTTTCCTTTAAATTTAAAATGTTAACATGTTTAGTAAGAATTGAAAGCTGCTGAGATTTATAATTGAGGATGTTAACAGGTTTAGTAAGAATTGAAAGCTTCTGAGATTTATAATTGAGTATGTTAACAGGTTTAGTAAGAATTGTAAGCTTCTGAGATTTATAATTGAGGATGTTAACAGGTTTAGTAAGAATTGAAAGCTTCTGAGATTAATAATTTAGGATGTTAACAGGTTTAGTAAGAATTGAAAGCTTCTGAGATTTATAATTAAGGATGTTAACAGGTTTAGTAAGAACTGAAAGCTGCTGAGATTTTTTAGGAGAGGAAAATACCAGGTAAACGAGACATATTCGTTCCATGGCCGTCGTCATTTGATGGCACAATATGATGATAAATTCAAAATATATAATTTAAAGCTTTGCGCGTGGAGAAATAAAGGACTGGATCCCCAACTTGATTGGGTCTGTCGTTTTTTTCTTTCCATCGCGAGCTCTATCTTCTGATAAATGAAACGTTTTGCACTGTTTTCTTTTTTCCATCGCGAGCTCTATCTTCTGATTGATGAAACATTTTTCACTGTATTCTTTTTTCCATCGCGAGCTATATCTTCTGATTGATGAAACGTTTTTCACTGTTTTCTTTTTTCCATCGCGAGCTCTATCTTCTGATAGATGAAACTTTTTTCACTGTTTTCTTTTTGTATGAGGATGGATAACAACTGTGATCTGTAAATCTGACGATGCCTGCACTGGGACATGCATCACAGGGTTCCTGGTTAAAACAATTGAGATTGTTTTCTCTGCTTAGAGATTGTTGGTCCCCAATGGCCACCAGCGGTTTTCAAATTATTTTTTCTTGTTTACCCCACTGACCACCAGTGACTTTCAAATCTTTGCTTACCATAAACCTAACCGATTCGACTCTTTCCAGGTAACCCTTGTGAATACTCCAAGCCATTCCTGTGCCGAAGCTCTGTCAAGTGTATAGGACTGACGTTTGTCTGTGATGGGACCTGGGACTGTGAGGACGGATTTGATGAGGATCCTGCAGTGTGCAACACGGGTACGTTTCTCTTACCATATTTTTTTTTTCTTTAAATTGAGTATGTTAACAGGTTTAGTAAGAATTGAAAGCTGCTGAGATTATAATTGAGGATGTTAACAGGTTTAGTAAGAATTGAAAGCTTCTGAGATTTATAATTGAGGATGTTAACAGGTTTAGTAAGAATTGAAAGCTTCTGAGATTTATAATTGCGGATGTTAACAGGTTTAGTAAGAACTGAAAGCTGCTGAGATTTTTTTTAGAAGAGGAAAATACAAGGTAAACGAGACATAGGCGTTCCATGGCTGTCGTCATTTGATGGCACAATATGATGATAAATTCAAAATTTATAATTTAAAGCTTTGCGCGTGGAGAAATAAAGGACTGGATCCCCTACTTGAATGGGTCTGTCGTTTATTTTTTTTTTCCATCGCGAGCTCTATCTTCTGATTGATGAAACGTTTTTCGCTGTTTTCCTTTTTCCATCCCGACCTCTATCTTCTGATTGATGAAACGTATTTCACTGTTTTCTTTTTTCCATCGCGAGCTCTATCTTCTGATTGATGAAACGTTTTTCACTGTTTTTTTTTTCCATCGCGAGCTCTGTCTTCTGATAGATGAAACATTTTTCACTGTTTTTTTTCCCATTGCGAGCTCTATCTTCTGATTGATGAAACGTTTTCGCTGTTTTCTTTTTTTCTTTGGCGAGCTCTATCTTCTGATTGATGAAACGTTTTTAACTATTTTCTTTTTTCTATCGCGAGCTCTATTTTCTGATTGATGAAACGTTTTTCACTGTTTTATTTTTTCTATCACGAGCTCTATCTTCTGATTGATGATACGTTTTTCACTGTTTTCTTTTTTCTATCGCGAGCTCTATCTTCTGATTGATGAAACATTTTTCACTGTTTTCTTTTTTCCATCGCGAGCTCTATCTTCTGATTGATGAAACGTTTTTCACTGTTTTCTTTTTTCCATCGCGAGCTCTATCTTCTGATTGATGAAACGTTGTTCACTGTTTTCTTTTTGTATGAGGATGGATAACAATTGTGATCTGTAAACCTGACGATGCCTGCACTATTTTCACATCACAGGGTTCCTGGTTAAAACAATTGAGATTGTTTTCTCTGCTTAGAGATTGTTGGTCCCCACTGGTCACCAGCGGTTTTCAAATTATTTTTTTCTTTTTTACCCCACTGACCACCAGTGACTTTCAAATCTTTGCTTACCATAAACCTAACCGATTCGACTCTTTCCAGGTAACCCTTGTGAATCCTCCAAGCCATTCCTGTGCCGAAGCTCTGTCAAGTGTATAGGACTGAGGTTTGTCTGTGATGGGACCTGGGACTGTGAGGACGGATTTGATGAGGATCCTGAAGTGTGCAACGCGGGTACGTTTCTCTTACCAGAGTTTTTTTTTTCTTTAAATTGAGAATGTTAACAGGTTTAGTAAGAATTGAAAGCTTCTATAATTGCGGATGTTAACAGGTTTAGTAAGAATTGAAGGCTTCTGAGATTTATAATTGATGATGTTAACAGGATTAGTAAGAACTTAAAGCTGCTGAGATTTATAATTGGGGATGTTAACAGGTTTAGTAAGAATTGAAAGCTTCTATAATTGCGGATGTTAACAGGTTTAGTAAGAACTGAAGGCTTCTGAGATTTATAATTGATGATGTTAACAGGTTTAGTAAGAACTGAAAGCTGCTGAGATTTTTTTAGGAGAGGAAAATACAAGGTATACGAGACATAGGCGTTCCATGGCCGTCGTCATGTGATGGCAGAATATGATGATAAATTCAAAATTTATAATTTAAAGCTTTGCGCGTGGATAAATAAAGGACTGGATCCCAACTTGATTGGGTCTGTCGTTTTTTTTTTCTTTTTTTTTCCATCGCGAGCTCTATCTTCTGATTGATGAAACGTTTTTCACTATTTTCTTTTTTCCATCGCTAGCTCTATCTTCTGATTGATGAAACGTTTTTCACTGTTTTCTTTTTTCTATCGCGAGCTCTATCTTCTGATTGATGAAACGTTTTTCACTGTTTTCTTTTTTCTATCGCGAGCTCTATCTTCTGATTGATGAAACGTTTTTCACTGTTTTCTTTTTTCTATCGCGAGCTCTATCTTCTGACTGATGAAACGTTTTTCACTATTTTCTTTTTTCCACCGCGAGCTCTATCTTCTGATTGATGAAACGTTTTTCGCTGTTATCTTTTTTCCATCGCGGGCTCTATCTTCTGATTGATGAAACGTTTTTCACTGTTTTCTTTTTGTACGAGGATGGATAACAACTGTGATCTGAAAACCTGACGATGCCTGCACTGGGACATGCATCACAGGGTTCCTGGTTAAAACAATTGAGATTGTTTTCTCTGCTTAGAGATACAGTGTTATTAGTTACGACCTTTTTAAGAGTCCCGCACCGACCAGAACGACTTTCAACTACTCTTTCAACATGGATGTTTGAGATCTTCATTGGTAAAGTAGAAACTACCTGCAGAAATTGACAAAACACGAAAGTCTCCAAACGACATTGGAGCGAAGAGTACTTTTCTAAATTCTCCAATGTTTGGACTGTAATGGAGTTCCTTATAATTGATATACTCAAACATTGTTTTCTTTCTGTCGTCCTGGCTGAGGACGTAAAGTAGCTGTTGATTATTGTTATGGACCTAGAGCACTGATACGATGCACTGTAGATAGAAGATTGTGGAGGGACATGATCGTCTACGCCAACCGGCAGGGTACATGATGATGATGATGATGAGAGCAGTGATTTCCAACGCGGTGCTCGCGGACACCATTGCACCCGCCGCGTGTTTTCTAGGTGCCGTAGAAGTTCCAATCTCAATCCAGTGAGTGACTCAATTTATTGTCAGGCATTCAGTTGAACAAGAGATTGAGAAGAAAAAAAGAAATGATAAAAGCAATCGCTGATGTAATTTCCTTCCCAATGAACAGAAGCGGTAATCGTCGGCATCAAATGATCAACAGATTTAACGGTAGAGACTAACCTTGTTGCTGTATCTTCAAAGGTTTGAGTTAAGGTAAACTTGAATTTACATAAATATAAGCGGTATAGCCTCAGAATTTACATAAATATAAGCGGCGGTATAGTCTCAGAATTTACATAAATAAAAGCGGAGGTATAGTCTCAGAATTTACATAAATATAAGCGGCGGTATAGTCTCAGAATTTACATAAATAAAAGCGGAGGTATAGTCTCAGAATTTACATAAATATAAGCGGCGGAATAGTCTCAGAATTTACATAAATATAAGCGGAGGAATAGTTTCAGTATTTCAGATGCATTATAGATATGTGTAGCTGCTGTTAACAATCAGTTTGAATATTAGCACGCGTGGTTCTTTGGAAAATGTCCCGCGGTCCCGTTGCCACAAAAACGTTGAGAACCCCTGATTCGTCAATGATCAGTCAGTCGTAATTTGGTTCATCATGTCATTCTCAGCATTTGTCCTTACAATATCCTCCAGCGGATAACTCGTGCGTGTGATTAGATCTCTTGTCTGCTGATACCAATCGATGATGATTCATTTGTTGCGGTTCTTAGGTTCGAAGACCGACAGTGGTAAAATGGTAGGTGTATTCGTTTACTGACCAGTGGTGCAAGTTAAGGTTTCAAGTGGGGAGCATTTTCTTAACCGTTGAAAGGGATTCAGCTTCTGAAAATTGGTACCAGAAGTTTTGTTTAGGACAGTCGTGCGGTCTGGTGTAATCATCATCATCATCATCATCATTGAGTGCCGTCTCCGCATCGAAGGTTGGCTACCATGGAGCGCCATTCCACTCTGTGCCGGTGTAATAATGACCACAATAAATAGAATTATGTAAATAGGCAGGGGAATAAGAGGTAGGATTCGATCCCAACCGACGGCTTCCGGTTCACTCAGCCTTTAATGGGTACTGGATTTTTTTCTGGGAAAGTAAAGCGGCACGGGCGTAATACCGACCACATTACCCCAAAAATCATGTGGCCAGGGTCTGTATAATTCATGGTCACTAACACCATATTCCCTATACGTTACTTGGCGTGACGGGGTACTTTACTTGACTTTTTAGGCAAGGATAACAACATCATATTCACCGTTCGAGAGATGGTGTGGCAAGTGTCATTTTGTTTATTTCGCAGCGTCTGCCGTTGTTGTTGTCAGAATCAGTCATGGTCAGGCTGCTGTGTACCGGTCTGGGTTCATATTTACATTCATCCAGAGATGCTTTTAACTTTATCTTAAATCAAACCTACATCCACAGAGCGACCGATTTATACACTCGATCGCCGCTCCTTTCATGGCAACAAACTACAGTACAGACAAACTGTTAATGCATTTGGCATCATCAAGCTGGCGAATATTAAAACAGTAGCGTGTAACACTGAAGATTTATAATGATTAAATTTACAGCTAAATAATGAATGATCATATCTAAGTGAAAGAAAGAGTATTTGTTGTTGTTATTGTTGCAGCTGCCCGACCATCATATGATGAATTATTTTATTTGATCGAGAATGAAAGGAAGTGGATGATACCCAAACTTTTCAATGGCGCCAACCCAGAACTCGTGGCCCACAGCTTATCAGGTTGGTAAAACATGGCGAGGGCGGTTTTGTGGAGACAATGTGGCGAGGGTGTGTTAATGTTGATACATTTGTGGTAAAGTGACGAGGGTGTTGTGAAGGAGACGGTGTGTTAATGATGATATATTTGTGGTAATGTGACGAGGGTGTTGTGAAGGAGACGGTGTGTTAATGATGATATATTTGTGGTAATGTGACGATGGTGGTGTAGTGGAGACAAAGTGTTGAGGGTGACATTTTAGAATAGTAGGTTCATGTGATTAAAGTATTATGTTGATGGTGATAAATTTATAATGATGTGACGAGTGTGGTGTGGGGAACGAATATGTTGAGTGTAATTTATTTATAGTGACGTGACGATTGTGGTAGTTGGAAGAAATATGTTGAGTGTAATATATTTGTAGCGATGTGACGAGAGTGGTGTAGTATAAACAATGTTCTAAAGGTGACATATCTGTAGTATTGTGACGAGAATAGTGTGGTTGTGGTAACGTGACGACAAGGATATGTTGATGTATGAGACAAGACCTTTGTCAATAATCAGATCTGGCACGTGAAGTGTTATAAACATGGCATCGCCTCACTGTGTCTATTAATGATTTGGATGATTTATTAATGATGTTTATTTTTCAATTCGATGCTCATGGAGTCAATGACTCACAAATGCCTCATTAGTGTATCCTAGTGCACTTTATTTCCACATAAAATGATACAAATTGCCTACATAAAAAGCAGATTGTATCTTGTTGGACATTAAACAGCGTGCGCGCCCGGAGCCCGGAAGGGGAGTAAAGAATTGTAGCACAGTTCCCTACCAGCCATGTCTGTAAGAGGCGACAAAGGAGGGCTGGAGAAGGGACTAGCTATTCCGTACTGTAAAAAAATATAAGCTGCACAAATTTCACAAACGTGTACAAGTCACAGAAATGAAATAAAAGTAAATCCGCCATCCAGGAAAAATAAGGGCTCTCTGTCTAAGAGATATGACGCAATCCGATCTTTAAAGAATGGCAAGAAACAGGACGGCTTGGAAAGTGTTTGTTGAAGAACTAAGCTCCATAAGGAGTTGAAAGGAAGAAGAAGATGTAGAAGAAGTAGAAAAAGAGACTTCAACAAGAGGAAAATGATAAGTCGGTTTAAAAATAAACATGTCTCATCATTATTTCCCAACTTGTGAGTTTAATGATAAATACTTTCCTATCTTTGTTTACATTTCAGTAATTGTATCCTCTGTTCCTGCCATTAAATCACATCCTTCAAGCATTGTTTTCCCTTGTACTTGGCTACATATGTGGATGTTTTTTGTGTATCTATATATTTTTAAAACATTCCTTCAAGTTTAATTTTAAAAAAGCACGTGTTGAATTGTAATTGTAATGTTATAGCTGAGGTTTTTTTGGGACCCTTGGTAAAGCACTGGTTAGCGAACTGGCCTGCCGAGGACAAGAGGTCGAGTTCGATTCTGATTGATGGATTTGAGGCTCGCCAAGCCATAAACCGATACCAGAGATGTTCACCGAGTAAGAAATACATCACTGATGTAGTGCTGACCAAATAATTAAAAATGGAATATGTCGATGTTTCTAACAACACGCTCATTGACATTTCATTCTATTTACAGGCCACGGCATGAAGAAGTTTTTCTCCTTTAGAGATTTCTTGGGATGTTATTTATTTTATTATGTAAATAATATATATATTACTTATATTCATCTTCTTTAGTCTTGTTATCAATATAAAAACGACAATAGCTATGATTATAAACAAAGATAACACAACTTACAAGTGGATATCAAAGTTGAAGTAATAGACCTGGAGATAGTTCAGAGCTACAACTACCTAGACCATACTATAACCAGTGATGAAAAATGTACAACTGAAATAAAGAAAAGAATAGGAATGGTATCAAAGTGATTTTAATTCCATGAAAAGTATACTAACATCAAGGCAAATAACACCAGGACAAAAACTAAGAATAGCAAAATTAAGGTGACCATATTTTTGAAATCCCATTCCGGGACGGAATAATTTTACTTCAATTTTCCACCAATAAAATTACATTTATTCTTGCTGTCATTTTCAAGTGAATAATACATACATTTTAAAACATCTAATAATATAGACCTACAATACGCTATCAGGATAATCAGGAGATAAAAAAAAACAGTGATACTCACTTAAATTGAAGGTGAAACAGAGATGCTGTACTTTTCAGATGAATGAATTTTCTGTAAAATGTCCTTCTTTGTATGCAGCATCTTATAAAATTCGACACATGTTCCCTCATAGTTCACTTTGGTGATCAACATGGCTTTTAAAGTTTCAACACCTAGTTGTGTTTTATCATTTGTCCACAAACTGTTCATCAGAGAAAACACTCGTTCTGTTGCAGCGTTTGTTCCAGGTAGACACAAAAAGAACTCTGCCAACTTCAGAATATGTGAAACGGGCACATGATTGTTTCTGAAGTGGGAAGCTAGTTCAACCCAACGCTGCCCTGGTAATGTTTTATTAAGACTCCACTCACTAATTTTTTGTGAAGTAACGAACTGTTTCATGTAGACATATTCGTCATACATTTCATTTTCTGGAAAGTCGACTGAAGGCACTGTTTGACTCACTAATGATGAAGACTTCTCAATATCTTCCCAATTTGGTGTTCTGTTCAGCATTACCCAGCTGTAAGACTCTAGGTTTTGAAAATTATTTGCAGCCCATTTCTTCAAATAACTTAAAGCTGTTTCATAAAATGAAGAAACACTGGCGTTAAACTTTTTCACATCATCACATGGAAATCCTTCCATTTCCAGCTTTTTAAGGATTATCTAAACTCTTGATGGCAAGAAGCCGTCTTCCAGCTTGGACTCCAAGATAGCTTTCAACCTATTGATGTTGTCAATGACTTCAAATACAGTGACCATCTGTCCCTCTACTTTCTGCACTGCTTCGTAGAAAGAGGATGCCTGACTGTGAACCAAAATAAGCCATGCCTCAGACAGTGGGTTTTCAAAGAATTCCTGTATAAAAACTGGGCATCTGTCTTGAGATTGAAAATATGATTTTAGAGGCAGGAACATGTAAAGAACCCTTTCAACAGCAGGCACGAGCGCAAGCCACCTAGTTTGTGCATAACCTAAAATCATCTGGAAGTCTGTGTCGACAAACTGACAAAACTCCTTGAGACTTTCAACTGTGTATGATTTGAAGTACAGATAAATTTTTGCAATAGTCATTTCAACATCAACAGGCAATACGTCTGCAGCTGCTCGAACAATGTTGTGGAAAATATGGCAAGCACACCCAACACCTATCAAACTATGTCCAAGGTTTTCTTTCAGTTCTGTGAAAACATTGTTCTGTCCTTTTCTTTCAGCGCCCCCAAAATTAGAATTTGTGTTGTCTGCACATAATCCAACTACTTTCAGTTCTAAACCATTTTCAGTTTGACAGTCAATAAGAAAACTACTTACTATATCAGATGTTTCACCCGGCAATGACTTCAACTCTAATATTTTAACTTTCAGTCCCTTATTACGATCAAAGTATCTGACAAGCAAAGGAAAAATCTTGATTTCTTTGTGGTTGGAGGCATCTGTCAGTATGGAGATAAATGTTACGTTTTCTAGGTCACATCTCAACTCGTTTAGAGCATGGGGTGTGAACACATTCCGAATAATAGCTTCTGTTTTCGTACGTGCTCAAGCAAATTTTGGTTCTAAAGTTACCTGAAGCAATTTTGATGTGCAGTCCATAGAACTAAACGTGTGATTGTGCATCACTGTATGATATGCAAAGGCACCTTCTGTAGCAGCTAACTGTTCTTCTTTGTCACCAACCTGTTCAGCTCGAAAAAAATTTGTCAACGACGAGCTTGATGCAGCAGTAGCGACGGCTCTCTTATGTTTATCACTATTTATGTGGCTCTTAATATCACCACGTCCACTATGGTTAATAGTAAACCCGGATGAACATATATTACATCTTACAGTGAAGTCTGATGACGATGTAGACTTTTTTATAAAAGAGTATTCCTTTTGTAAATCTTGATTAAAACTACAATTACGCTTCGGTGCCATTTTTTGCAAAAGTGAAAGTGAAAGTTAGTAACACAACGAATATATACGAGATTTAAAACTAGGAGCGCATGCTACTGTTTTGATATTAAACAAAATTGTCTACACAGCAACGGAATAATATTTTTTTTTAAATTGAAGAAATGTACGCCGTATACCAAAATGGCAAAATTGATAAACGTTTGTGTCCCAAATTATTTTTTATCAAATCCGGGACAAAAGCTAAAAATATGCCAAAATCGGGACAAAACCGGTACTGCAGCTAATCCGGGACAAAGGTTCAAAAAATGTCAAATTCCGGGACTGTCCCGGACAATCCGGGACGAATGGTCACCTTTGCAAAATGGTATATCTTCTCAACCTTCCTGTATGGTGCAAAAACATTAGACATGGTTACAGAACAGAAAATTGAAACCTTTGAAATGTGGATGTAAAGATGAATATGTAGAATGGGATGGGAAAAAAACAAAACAAATGATGAAGTCTTAAAGCAAATAAAAATGAAAAGAGACCAAACACAGTTCAAACAAAACAAATGAAATTGTTATGTTTTCATGTTAAGAGACACAGCAGCCCGCTAAAATTAATATTGAAAGGGAAAATACAAGGTAAAAGAGGCAGACAGACGAAGACTAACATGGAACGAGTAACATCAAAAGATGGACAAGTCAGTCTATGACAACCTGCACAGATCAAAGCAAGAGACAAAGCGGAATGGAGCTCCATGGTAGCCAACTTTAATTTCGAGGACGGCACTCAATGATGATGAGATGTGTACGATATCAAATAATATAATTTAAAAAACCTAACATTGACAGACTAGGTTTCAAATGAGTTTTCTTTCAAGAAACGAAGATTAGAAATATGGCACATTCAGAATAAACAATAGAATAGAAAACCAAATAGAAAAATGATATACAAATAAAGATAACTAACATTGAACATAAGACAAAAGTATATTAAAACAACAGTTGAGCAAATGTTGACAGCAGCACCTTAATGCTTCTTCTTTTTGCCATTATGTGGCTGTTTCATCAAATAAACCTTGGATTATCGCTTGGGTTAAAGCAGTACGAGATTAATTGAGCCAATCAGCGGTTTTGGATCAATTGAGCCAAATCAGCAGTTCGAAATTATTTGAGCCAATCAGCAGTTGGGGATTAATTGAGCCAATCAGCGATTGTAATCTTAATGTCAACTCCTTTCGAATGTATGTAGACAAACAAGATTTCATCTTCAGTTTATAATTTGTGTTGTTCACTTCTGTCTATTTCTTCAATTTCGCTCTTAAAGATGTTTTCTTATTCCTTCCATATTAAGATTTATGAATTGTCACTTTAATAATTTATTATATTTTTCTTTCAAACAATGTTTTTATAGACATTTTTTTTTAATCTTTTCTTTTTAAGGTTTCTTTGTTGTTCATTTTTTTTAATTAATGTATTCTGTTTTTCACTATAAACTTTTTCTCATCGTGTCTCAGTGTATCTCTCATTTAATTCATCATCATAAAGTGATTTCATTAACAAACAGTATTTTTCAACAAAATGAAAATGAAACGTGTGCCCGTGCTTGACAAATTATTATAAAATAAAACAAATATGAAGTACACAAAAATATTCACAAAAGGCAAGAATTAAAAAAAAGAAGGTACATATTTAACAAATTATGTGTTTTTTTTTATTATTATATATTTTTTTAAGTTATCAACATTTTTAAACATAAACATTTGAAAAAGGACAAAGATTTCAGTCACAAAATGAATTAATTTTCTGGCTGAGTTTCATGAAAGAACTTTTTGATCGCTCGAAGACCTCATGTTATTTCTTACGCCTTCTCCTTTTACAGCATTTTAAAACAATAAATTTGTACTTAAAAAAAAATAATTTCTTCATCGTTTTTTTCCCCCTCTATTTCACTTACCTCTTCATGAGCATACATTACGTGGCACATTACGCGGTACACGTTTTCACCTCTGATGGAGAATATTTCCAACGACTTCCTTTGGCTGTTTCTATAATTGTTATATATTATTAATAAATCTGCTTAAAATCTTTCTCATGTCTTTATAAGCTATTCTTTACGACTGCGTGCAGCAAAGGCTAAATATTTTTATATAATAAAACAGTGAACATAAATTCTTCATTTGCAAGGATCAAACACAACGAAATTCAAATCTCGTCGCTGCAAATGAATCTGTTAATAAATAACAATGGAGACTGCCAGAAAGAGATCAAAAGAGCATCAGTAGCAGCAAAAAAATTACTGGAGACAGAGATTCTTTCAGACTGGCTATGATGGGTTTAACGCTTTATGTGATATCTGGCTGGAGACAGAGATTCTTTCATACGGGCTGTGATGGGTGCAACGGTTTATGTGATATCTGGCTGGAGACAGAGATTCTTGCAGACGGGCTGTGATGGGTGCAACGGTTTATGTGATATCTGGCTGGAGACAGAGATTCTTTCATACGGGCTGTGATGGTTTAACGCTTTATGTGATATCTGGCTGGAGACAGAGATTCTTGCAGACGGACTGTGATGGGTGTAACGCTTTATGTGATATCTGGCTGGAGACAGAGATTCTTGCAGACGGACTGTGATGGGTGTAACGCTTTATGTGATATCTGGCTGGAGACAGAAATTCTTACAGACGGGATGTGATGGGTGTAACGCTTTATGTGATATCTGGTTGGAGACTAAGATTATTGCAGACGAGCTGTGATGGGTGCAACGGTTTATGTGATATCTGGCTGGAAACAGAGATTATTGCAGACGAGCTGTGATGGATGCAACGGTTTATGTGATATCTGGCTGGAAACAGAGATTATTGCAGACGATCTGTGATGGGTGCAACGGTTTATGTGATATCTGGCTGGAGACTGAGATTATTGCAGACGAGCTGTGATGGGTGCAACGGTTTATGTGATATCTGGTTGGAGACTGAGATTATTGCAGACGAGCTGTGATGGATGCAACGGTTTATGTGATATCTGGCTGGAGACAAAGATTCTTGTAGACGGGTTGTGATGGGTGTAACGCTTTATGTGATATCTGGCTGGAGACAGAGATTCTTACAGACGAGCTGTGATGGGTGTAACGGTTTATGTGATATCTGGCTGGAGACAGAGATTCTTACAGACGGGATGTGATGGGTGTAACGCTTTATGTGATATCTGGCTGGAGACAGAGACTCTTACAGACGGGATGTGATGGGTGTAACGCTGTATGTGATATCTGGCTGGAGACAGAGATTCTTACAGACGCAATGTGATGGGTGTAACGGTTTATGTGATATCTGGCTGGAGACAGAGATTCTTACAGACGGATGTGATGGGTGTAACGCTTTATGTGATATCTGGCTGGAGACAGAGATTCTTACAGACGCAATGTGATGGGTGTAACGGTTTATGGAATGTCTGGCTGGAGACAGAGATTCTTACAGACGGAATGTGATGGGTGTAACGGTTTATGTGATATCTGGCTGGAGACTGAGATTCTTGCAGACGAGCTGTGATGGATGCAACGGTTTATGTGATATCTGGCTGGAGACAAAGTTTCTTGTAGACGGGTTGTGATGGGTGTAACGCTTTATGTGATATCTGGCTGGAGACTGAGATTCTTGCAGACGAGCTGTGATGGATGCAACGGTTTATGTGATATCTGGTTGCAGATAGAGATTCTTGTAGACGGGCTGTGATGGGTGCAACGATTTATGTGATATCTGGCTGGAGACAAAGATTCTTGTAGACGGGTTGTGATGGGTGCAACGATTTATGTGATATCTGGCTGGAGACTGAGATTCTTGTAGACGGGCTGTGATGGGTGCAACGGTTTATGTGATATCTGGCTGGAGACAAAGATTCTTGTAGACGGGCTGTGATGTGTGCAACGGTTTATGGACGTCTGGCTGGAGACAGAGATTCTTACAGACGAGATGTGATGGGTACAACGGTTTATGGGATGTCTGGATGGAGACAGAGATTCTTTCAGACGTGCTGTGATGGGTGTAACGATTTATGTGATATCTGGCTGGAGACAGAGATTCTTATAGACGAGCTGTGATGGGTGCAACGGTTTATGGGATGTTTGGCTGGAGACTGAGATCCTTGCATACGGGCTGTGATGAGTACAACGTTCTGCAAAAAATGATGTAGCAAATGGTAATTAAATTATGTGCTCGATGTCTTCAGCTATGACAGTTAGTGCTACATATGGAGAATCGTGGATATGAAGATCGCCAGTCTATGTTATGGTTATGGTTATGGAAGGCCTCGGCATCACAGCAAACGAATTAAAATCCATAATTGCTCAACCGCCCGTGCCAGTGGAATCATCCGAATTACCAACTCATCTCCCAAACAAAGAAAGGTAACTGTAGTTCCCATCGTAGCAGTCTCAGCACACGCCAAAAGACATAAGGCGAAACCGCGCAGAAAGTGAACACAGCCAACTGTTCCCTGTCATACGATATCATCATTCATCGTAAACAAGCGGGATATCGAAGCAGGATCAAAACGGATGAGACACACAGCTCACGGTGTGCACATAGCACTTAACTCAGTAGCTCCTGCAACAAGCCGGACTTGGAATATGAGGAAACTGCAAGAAGGAACACTTTTGCAGACATAGCCTTCAATGGTTCCTGCCGCCTATCCACCATATACCATGGGAGTTCACGTCCTCCCGAAAATGATGATCGTCGTAGCACTTGATGATGTTAGGCCGTCATTGATGACTCCAATTCCAAACATATAGACACACAGTGGTGGTAATTTGTCATTTCCAATCCAACAGAAGCCACATGACCTGTAGTTAGTAAAACCACAGAGAGAATATGATTTTGTGACCATCACTGATTCACTCTTAGATGTGAATGTGTAGTTTACACAAGAGGAGAAGTTGTCAACTACAGTGATTCCAGTTAAGGCAATTCTGGGATAGCAAGGCAAGTCTCCTTTATAGCAGCAGAACTTGATGTTCTCCGCTCCCTTCTTGTAGCTGCTGCCACCCGATTCTGATGTCTCATTAACTTGGGCATCATTCAAGAACAATGTCAGATTAACATTCCATAGATATGGCTCTGCTGATGAAGTGCTTGGTGCAACAGTTGTATCAATCATACTGGAGGCTCCTGGTCTGTGGTCATTAATATCACAGACGGCACAGGATGTTGTTATATTCAGTATTTCTTTCTGGGGTGTAAATATGTGGCACACACATGGAGAGTGGTTTGTGGTCACAGTAATCCAATTAAAGGCAATTCTAGGGTAGCATGGCATAGCTGTTTCAGAACAGCACAATCCTGTGATGTTTTCTGTGTTCGCTATAAAGCTGCTGCTGCTACACAATCCTGACCAATTATAGGTGTGGACATTATTCACTTGCAATGACAAAACTGCTTTGTTTACATCATAAACCTCTGTAAGCGAATCATTTATGGGACTAATAGTACAATTTATTCTTCCATCGGGGATATCTGCATTGAGTCCCCAGAAAAAGGTCTTTGGTTAAAAAGCACATATGCGTTTGATTTAAACACACAATGAGCCCACTTCATAAATTCAAAATGATTCTTGCCAATGCCATCCGTTTGCACAAGTTAGGTCCTTAGCTACCAACGTCAAAAATGTCTGAAACGAAGCCATCCAATTAACGACTTTATCTACAGCGAAGGTTAACGAACTGTGAACAAACATTTATGTTCAAACCCTTGAAAACATTTTCAAAAATCTGCCAACTCGCAGCAATAACATTTATCGTGTTGTTCAATGTAAACATTGCTAGTAAACATCGCCAGTCTATGTGTTTGTATTTAAATTCATGTTTGTGTATAATAATAATAATTGATGTGAGTGTGTATCTATTTGTCAAAACGCCCCATGCATATTCGTGGACGCCATTATTCGTCTCACTTTGTGAATGCTTGTATAAGCTTATGCGCTTGTATTTTTATGAGTTTATGTGTCTGTATATATGTATGCAAGTTTGTAAATGTAAAAGCTAAAACTATGACTCTTTGTGTCTCAGTTGCCAGCGATATGAATGATCTCAGCGAACAGGTTGGCCTCACTGATGAGAATGTTGAGCTTCTAAAGAAGGCATTTGAGGGCGCTGTGGAGGGAGACGAGCGACCGTTCCTGAACATGGGCATGCCTGAGAGGGCGTGGAATGAGGTAAGTAGGTCTTGGTCTATGCTACAGTCTCAGGATCAGTTGTTTGTTTATTTAGTTGGTTATACTGATATATATATATGTATGGTGAAATATAAAAATGAGAAAGAGAGTTCATCGGTGCTATAAAGAACCAATTCTGACCTATGGAAGCGAATCATGGACAGTAGACAAACAAATGAAAAGACGATTAGAGGCAAAAAAGATGGGATTTCTCAGAAGAATGTTGAAAGTTCCCTGGACAACTAAAAAGACCAATGAGGAAGTTCTCAAAGAGGCCAACACAAAAAGGGAGTTCTTAAAAAACATCAGAAAGAAGCAATCAACTTTTCTCCGGCACATCATGAGAAGAGAAAAGTTGGAATACTTGGTTACACCTGGCAAAATGAAAGGAAAGAGAGATCGCGGACGACAAATAGAGAAAATACTGGATAGCTTGGTGTCATGGCATGGAAAACAGTCAACAACAGAACTGATACGATGCCCTGTAGATAGAAGATTGTGGAGGGACATGATCACCTACGCCAACCGGTATGGTACATGATGATGATAATATGGTGAAATAATACACGGAAAAAAGACAAATCGGCAGACCTAAACTACGATATAGCGATATCTGTAAATCATCTCTGAATGCCTTCTCCATCTGAGAAAATGACTGGCAACATCTGATAAGTGATCGCACATCATGGAGAACATGTATAAGGAAAGGCATAACATATATTGAGCCTGTGCTAAGGCAACATATAGAAGAGAAAAGACTCATGAAAAGAGATGGAAAATCCTGTTGATCAGTGGTCCTGACTTGTTCATTCTGTGGCTGTGTGTGTTTGTCAAACATTGGTAGAATTAGTCATCAGAGAAGCTGTACGACAAAAACACAGTCTCAAAAACAAAAACAAAAAAAATACACAATAGCCTACATTAGACCGTCTGACAAGATGAAAAGGGCCATACAATATATATATATATATATATATATATATATATATATATATATATATATAATATATATAATATATATATATATATATAAAATTTGTTATAGCTTCATATTTATTTTTTAAAAAAGGACAGCACAATGTCAAAACGACGTTGTGGCCTATTAAGGCCGTACACTGAAGAAAAAAAATACACAGAAACAAAAAGAAGATAAAGTATAAAACTACATTTCGAAATATTTATAACATATTGGTGGAAAAAAAAATTGGGATCCCTGTATGGAATGCTGGTTAATGCAGGACTAATTTGAAAATAATGAAAGAAGCGTCTGGTCATGGAGCAGAACAAGAGGTCTAAAGGTCACTTTTGTGTGTGGGTGATTGTTTAATCGGCTTTCTGGTTTGTTGCTTAGTTAGTGGTTTGATGTATTGTTTATTTAGCTGTTTGGTTTATTGTTTGGGATGTTTATTTAGCTGTTTGGTTTATTGTTTGGGTTGTTTATTTAGCTGTTTGTTTTTTTGTTTGGGTTGTTTATTTAGCTGTTTGGTTTATTGTTTGGGTTGTTTATTTAGCTGTTTGGTTTATTGTTTGGATTGTTGTTTATTGCGCTGTTTGGTTTGTTGTTTGAGTGGTTGTTTAGTTGGTATATTTCGTATATTTGGTTTAGTTTGTTCTTTGGCTCGGTGGCTAGTTAGCTGATTGGTTGTTTGGTTAATTAGTTAGTTGGCTGTTTGATTTGTTGTTGGTTGGTTAGTTTCTTGTTTGTTTTATTGGCTAGTTGGCATTTTGGTTTGTTGGCTAGTTGGCATTTTAGTTTGTTGGCTTTTTTCATTTTTTAGCTTGGTGGCTAAATGGCTGTTTGGTTTGTTGGCTGTTTAGTTTGTTGGCTGTTTAGTTTGTTGCCTAAGGTTTGATGACACGATATTTTAGTGTACATACATGTGACACAGGTCATGATATTTACTGTCATATGTGGTAGTGTCTGGCAAGAATCACGTAGAGAACACGTTACAAGACGAAATGACGTATTGTTGCACTGTTGGACATGTGTTCAAACAGTCAATAAAACGTGTACTAATAATGTTGCACTTGCGATAACACTTCGTATACTACTTGACATGATAACCAAAACACATCATTAAGTCATTAAAAAAATTAGTCTTTACTTCCAGGTGGTTCAAACATCATCACGTGGTTTACAACAACCGCGTCCAGCATGACTCTAACATTACTTGTTATAGTAGTGTACAACAACCACGTCTAGCATAATGACTCTGACTTAACTTGTATAGTAGTTTACAATAACCACGTCTAGCGTGATGACTCGAACATAACTTGTTATAGTTGTTTACAACAACCACGTCTAGCATGACTCGAACATAACTTGTTATAGTTGTTTGCAACAACCACGTCCAGCATGACTCGAACATAACTTGTATAGTGGTTTACAACAACCGCGTTCAGCATGACTCGAATATAACTTGTTATAGTGGTTTACAACAACCACGTCTATCATGACTCGAACATAACTTGTTATAGTGGTTTAAAACAACCACGTCTAGCATGACTCGAACATAACTTGTTATAGTTGTTTACAACAACCGCGTCCAGCATGACTCGAACATAACTTGTTATAGTGGTCTGCCATAACCACGTCCAGCATGACTCAAACATAACTTGTTATAGTGGTCTACAACAACAGCGTCCATCACGACTCGAACATAACTTGTTATAGTGGTTTACAACAACCACGTCTAGCATGACTCGAACATAACTTGTTATAGTGGTTTACTCCAACCACATCTAGCATGACTCGAACATAGCTTTTTATAGTTGTTTACAACAACCACGTCCAGCATGACTCGAAATTAACTTGTTATAGTTGTTTCCAAAAAACAACGTCCAGCATGACTCGAACATAACTTGTTATAGTGGTTTACAACAACCACGTCTAGCATGACTCGAACATAACTTGTTATAGTGGTTTACAAAAACCACTTCCAGCATGACTCGAACAATACTTGTTAGTGTCCTACAACAACCACGTCTAGCATGACTCGAACATAACTTGTTATAGTGGTTTACAACAACCACGTCTAGCATGACTGGAACATAAATTGTATAGTGGTCTACAACAAACCACGTCTAGAATGACTAGAACAAACTTATTTTAGTGTTTACAACAACAACGTCTAGCATGAATCGAACATAACTTGTTATAGGGTTACAACAACCGCGTCTACCATGACTCGAACATAACGTATTATAGTGGTTTACAAACCACGACAAGCATGACTCGAACATAACTTGTTATAGTGATTTACAACAACCACGCCTAGCATGACTCGAACATAACTTGTTATAGTGGTTTACAACAACCACATCTAGCAGGACTCGAACATAACTTGTTATAGTGGTTTACAACAAACCGCGTCTAGCATGATTCGAACATTACTTGTTATAGTGTCCTACAACAAACGCATCTAGCGTGAATCGATCATAACTTGTTATAGTGGTTTACAACAACCACGTCTAGTATGACTCGAACATACTTGTTATAGTGGTCTACAACAACAGCGTCCAGCGTGACTCGAAATAAACTTGTTATAGTGGTTTACACAACAACCACGTCTAGCATGATGACTCTGACATAACTTGTATAGTATTTACAACAACCACGTCTAGCATGATGACTCTGACATAACTTGTATAGTAGTTTAACAACCACGTCCAGCGGACTCGAACATAACTTGTTATATAGTTTACAACAACCACGTCTAACATGAGACTCTCACATAACTTGTATAGTAGTTTACAACAACCCGTCTAGCGTGATGACTCGAACATAACTTGTTATTTTGTTTACAACAATCACGTCTAGCATGACTCGAACATAACTTGTGATAGTTGTTTACAACAACCACGTCCAGCATGACTCGAACATAACTTGTTATAGTGGTGTACAACAACGCGTTCAGCATGACTCGAACATAACTTGTTATAGGCTTTACAACAATCACGTTTAGCATGACTCGAACATAACTTGTTATAGTGTTTACAACAACCGCGTCCAGCATGACTCGAACATAAGTTATAGTGGTCTACAACAACCACGTCCAGCATGACTGGAATATAACTTGTTATGTGGTCTACAACAACAGCGTCCAGCATGACTCGAACATAATTTGTTATAGTGGTTTACAACAACCACGTCTAGCATGACTCGAACATAACTTGTTATAGTGGTTTACAACAACAACGTCCAGCATGACTCGAACATTACTTGTTATCGTGGTTTACAACAACCACATCCAGCATGACTCGAACATAACTGTTATAGTGGTTTACAACAACAGCGTCCAGCATGACTCGAACATACTTCTTATAGTGGTTTACAACAAAACGCGTTCAGCATGACTCGAACATAACTTGTTATTGTGGTTTACAACAACCGCGTTCAGCATGACTCGAACATAACTTGTTATAGTGGTTTACAACAATCACGTCTAGCATGACTCGAACATAACTTGTTATAGTGTCCTACAACAAACGCATCTAAGCGTGAATCGATCATAACTTGTTATAGTGGTTTACAACAACCACGTCTAGTATGACTCGAACATAACTTGTGATAGTTGTTTACAACAACCACGTCCAGCATGACTCGAACATAACTTGTTATAGTGGTGTACAACAACCGCGTTCAGCATGACTCGAACATAACAGTTATAGTGCTTTACAACAATCACGTCTAGCATGACTCGAACATAACTTGTTATAGTTGGTTTACAACAACCGCGTCCAGCATGACTCGAACATAACTTGTTATAGTGGTCTACAACAACCACGTCCAGCATGACTGGATATAACTTGTTATTGTGGTCTACAAAACAGCGTCCAGCATGACTCGAACATAATTTGTTATAGTGGTTTACA
The DNA here is from genome assembly GCA_032433765.1 of Megaustenia siamemsis. Lineage (NCBI taxonomy): Eukaryota > Metazoa > Mollusca > Gastropoda > Stylommatophora > Ariophantidae > Megaustenia > Megaustenia siamemsis. The sequence goes on along the minus strand of JAVIAB010000091.1, from coordinate 21,666,854 downwards.
ACAACCACGTCTAGAATGACTCGAACATAACTGTTTATAGTGGTTTACAACAACAACGTCCAGCATGACTCGAACATTACTTGTTATCGTGGTTTACAACAACCACATCCAGCATGACTCGAACATAACTTGTTATAGTGGTTTACAACAACAGCGTCAGCATGACTCGAACATTACTTCTTATAGTGGTTACACAACCACATCCAGCATGACTCGAACATAACTTGTAAGTGGTTTACAACCAACGCGTAAGCATGACTCGAACATAACTTGTATAGTGGTTTACAACAATCACGTCTAGCATGACTCGAACATAACTTGTTATAGTGGACTACAACAACAGCGTCCAGCATGACTCGAACATAACTTGTTGTAGTGGTTTACAACAACACGTCTAGCATGATGACTCTGACATAACTTGTATAGTAGTTTACAACAACCACGTCTAGCATGATGACTCTGACAAACTTGTATAGTAGTTTACAACAACCACGTCCAGCGTGACTCGAACATAACTTGTTTATAATAGTTACAACAAGACACGTCTAGCATGATGACTCTACATAACTTGTATAGTAGTTTACAACAACCACGTCTAGCGTGATGACTCGAACATAACTTGTTATTTTTGTTTACAACAATCACGTCTAGCATGACTCGAACATAACTTGTTATAGTGGTGTACAACAACCGCGTTCAGCATGACTCGAACATAACTTGTTATAGTGCTTTACAACAATCACGTCCAGCATGACTCGAAAATAACTTGTTATAGTTGTTTACAACACACCGCGTCCAGCATGACTCGAACATAACTTGTTATAGTGGTCACAACAACCACGTCAGCATGACTCGAACATAACTTGTTATAGTGGTTTACAACAACCACGTCTAGCATGACTTGAACATAACTTGTTATAGTGATTTACAAAAACCACGTCCAGCATGATTTGAACATAACTTGTTATAGTGGTTACAACAACCACGTCTGGCAGACTCGAACATAACTTGTTATAGTGGTTTA